>WBMZ01010640.1:0-72500 GCA_013400975.1 Atrichornis clamosus | reverse complement strand
CTCTCTCTCTATTTCATGAGCCCCTTAAGGCACTGGAAGGGGCTCTAAGTTCTCCCCAGAGCCTTCTCTTCTCCAGGCTGGACATCCCCAGCTCTCCCAGCCTGGCTCCAGAGGTTCTCCAGCCCTCGGAGCATCTCCGTGGCCTCCTCTGGACTCTCTCCAGCAGCTCCACGTCCTTCCTGTGCTGAGGACTCCAGAGCTGGACAGAGTGCTCCAGGTGAGGTCTCATGAGGGAAGCAGAGAGGGAGATCTTAAGTTGATATAAACCAGTTACCAGAGTAACTTCACTGAAGCCAAAGGAGCTACAAACCTGCACACACTGAAGGTGTTCCCATATGGAACCATTCCATCAGGGAACTCCCAAGCATCCTGCAACCACCTACCAGCACAAATCTCTATATGGATAGACAGCAACGTAGTTAGGATTGCACACAAAACAAGGTGAGGACTAAACTAATGAATGTTCCAAAGAATTAGAGATGCTCGTAAAGCTTTATTTCATTTCCCCTCTTCATGTACCCGATGTTCCTGACTTAAACAGTTTTTTGCAGGGGATCTGTGCCTCACCCAGGGCACTCGACACTGGTCCTTCCATCAGCAGATCCTGGATATGCTCCTGAGTTTCAGCTGCATCATAGGTGCATCACCTGTGCCTGCACTGTGTCCAAGCTCTGCACTGCCTAAAATCCAGTTTTTTCCAGCAAGGTGCTTTTGTTTGCAGAGCTGAACCAAACCAAAACACCTAAACACATGTTCTAGCTGGGAACAGCTTTTGGCAGTACAGCCAAAACAGCTCAGCAAATTTGACATGTCTTGATGCACTTTGGGAAAGAAAAGATTCAGCAGGAAGATTTATCCAGCCTTGGAGACAGGGTAAAAATGATGTTTGTAAGGATGGTTCCCAAAAGTTCCCACCTTCAGGAGTCTCACCTCAATTCACCTCTGATCCCAGGGAGGGAATTGTGGGCACAAAGAGCTATGGGCTGATCCTGCAACCAGCTAGGGTAAGCAGAGTGGATGCTCTAAGACCTTCCAAGGATTTACTCACTATGTAGAGAGTCACTCTTTCCCCATCCATTTCCTTGGATGACCTATTCCATATTTCCCTCCCGCCTCTGTCCAGAAAATGCCTTATCCCAGACAACCAGTGCATTTGCCTCCCCATCATGTGAGCCAGCTGGAGAAACACTTTGAGAGCAGGAATTCCACGCTGCATTCTCGTTAGTCCAGGGCCAAGCCACATAACAGGCTGCCAACCTGCCCTGGGAAGGAGGAATCCTCCTTCCTTCCTGAAGCCCTGGGCTGCACAAGCTCCAGACAAACTTCAGGGCAAACTTTCTCCTCTTCTCAGCAGGTCTGCAGAGACGTTTGACTTCGCCAAAACCAGGGAGTCTGAAGGAGGAAAAAAATCCCAGATCTGTCCCAAAGCCAAGTTTCAAGCCCCTGTGAAAATAAAAATAAAGCATGAAAGCACCAGAATATCTCAACAATGTGGGTGTTGGACTTTTTTCCCTTAAATAACTGTAAAAGAATGTCTTTTCCCTGTATCACACTCTGGGATCTGGTTAAAATGTATTTTCCTCCTGCTTCCTCACACACACACATTCACACACACAAAAAGCCCAGCCCCAGCCAATGGCCTGCAACTGGAAATTTCAGCCTGAACAGTTCCATGTTGGCAAGGATTTAGCATTGGAAAAGAGAATCTTTTAATGGGAAATGTTTGGCAACCTGAACTGTAGGCACCACTGCCAGCTCCACCAATAATTATAGCTTAGTTTAGGAATCATCTGTGTGCTAAGGAATATATTTAATGACAAGAGCATTTGCCAGTGATTCTCAACTTCCAACTGACTAGAAGGCAGCCATGGGGTGCAGCGATGACCTTGCACAGCCTGTTTGCCTCCAGACCTTCTGCCTGAGCCACAGGGAAGCCTCTCCATTGGGTATTTGGGATGAGCCTCAGGGCTGCTTGGGTTTCCTTCCGTCTCTAACCTCCCCCAGGAAAAGGGAGAACTACATCTTAGTTTTATATATAAGACAATGCCTTAATGCCCTGGGACAAGGAGCAAGGAAGTCTCTTGCATCTTTATGGAGTCTGAAATGGATACAGAGAAGATAAACAACACAGTCTTTCTCTGCTCCACAGTTTTCCTGTGGACCCGGGCAGTTTCAGACAAAAAATTCTCTGTGCCTACACAAATTCCAACAGCTTCACCCAAACTGCTGCTGTCTGCAGGTGACAACTATTCACTCGCTGGAAGGCTCTCTCTGAGAGTTGAACCACTCCTGGTCTGGCTCTTCACAGCTTTTTCGGCTGCCTTCAGGTGTCTCCTGATTCATGGAGCACCAGTCACTGGAAGCTGACTCCACTGAATCCCCACCAGCCACCTCAGTGACCTCAGCCCAGGAACCCCAGTACATGGAGCCATGTGAGGCACTGAAGGCAGGTTGGAGCTCTAACCATCTGCAGGGACCTGGTGGAGGTAGATTTAGATTAGAGATTAGGAAGGAATTCTTCCCTGTGAGGGTGGGGAAGCCCTGGCACAGGTTGCCCAGAGCAGCTGTGGCTGCCCCATCCCTGGGAGTGTCCAAGGCCAGGCTGGACGGGGCTTGGAGCACCCTGGGATAGCAGAAGGTGTCCCTGCCCATGGCAGAGAGGGGAATGAGGTGAACTTTAAGGTCTCTTCCATCCCAAATTATTCTGCAATTCTGAGAACTTCAAAGAGGAAAATGTCGAGTGGAGAACATCTCCAAAGATTGAAATCCTCCCAGCTCTCTGTCCCCATCCCAGCCCCTTCCATTTGTCCTGGGCTCCAGCCCCACAACTATCCTGTAGGTCTCCACTGGTCTTGCTCCAGTTTGGCAGCATCTTTTGTACTGGGGTTCCCAAGCTGTCCACAGTATTTCAAATGTGTTCTCACATGTGCTGAAGAAATATCCCCTCTCTTGACCTGCTGCCCATGGCAACATGCTCGGAACAACAGCCACTCTGTTTGTGCCTTGAAAAGTAAATTATGGCCGAGGGCCAGACCTGTATGGGAGGCCATCAGCCTCTAGAAGGAAGCTCTATCCTGCTCAAGTTCCTAATTTTACCACTATGTTAGTGTTAAAGACAAAACAAAGAAAGGAAGTCTTTGGTAACTAAAAACATTCATCAGTAATTCACATTCAGAAAACAGTGAGTAGGAAATACTATCCTTTGAAAATCTTTATATTTTGAGGTTAAAAAATAGTTCCTCTGTGCCTTCCACATCCACAGTTTAGAAACCAGCCAGGTAAGGATGAAATCTTACCATGGTTAACAATTCCCTATTCAAAAGGGAGCATTTTTCCTTTAGAAAGTTTCCTATTCTCACTTGAATTTAATATTCTCACTTGAGTTTGGCTTTTCCCTTGAGGCACGAGTATTCATACTCTTCCCAAAAGGTATTTATGTTGGGTTTTAATCCTGTCCCTTGCCATTTCAGTGTCTCTTATAATTTAGACTAACACACAGCACCCTGCCCTCCCAGCTCCGGGATGGCACCGGCACAAGGGAACATGTTATGGGATGTCTGAAATCAAGTTATTATCTCATCCATGAATTGAAACCTTCTCAGATACAATGTTTTACAGATAAACCTTATTTCTAGGTTTCAGCTAATATGCTAATGCTATTTTAAACCCAAACATTCTTAATTCTCCTTTTTCTTGTAGATATTAGCAACTCCTTTGTCCTTAATTCCACTTTAATAACTGTCTTGTTTTAGAATTTCCATGGGGTTTAAATATTGTCTTGAGCATTTTAAGCCAGTCTCTAACACTTGGCAAAGTTTTACAGCTCCTGGCAAATCTCCTGGGAGTCTTGTTGTAGATTTGAAACCAGGGTGTTATTCTCACTTCCTCACCCTCTCCATCCATCCCAACTGGACACGGGTGTCCCATTGTTGAGCCCAGGGAATTTTCTGGCACTGGTTACAGAGTTTTGTTTGTAATCCAGAAATTGGTGTGATTTGGGCAAAAATTGGCCAAGCCAACCTGTGACCAACCATCCTGGGCATTTGGCAGCTGGATGCCTCTGGAATTCCCAGCTCACAAGTTGGCTAGGGAAGCTCAGCATGGAGTCCTCTGTGAGAAGCACTGGGGAGTCTGGACCAGTATGTAGAAGGGCAAAGGAGGTGCCCAAATCACGGAATCCTTTAGGTTGGAAAAGACCTCTAAGATCAGAGTCCAACCCTTAACCCAGCACTGCCAAGGCCACCACTGCCCCATGTCCCCAAGTGCCACATCCACACAGCTTTTCACTCCCTCCAGGGATGGTGACTCCACCACTGCCTGGACAGTGCTCCCAGGGAGGTGGCACGGGATGCCCAGGAGAGCTCCATGTATGGACACAGCATTTTAGAGCCAGGAATTTACTTCCTGGGAAGGATGTAAGCATTTTTCTCTGCCTGTGGACTGTGCTGAAGAAGACACCTCTGCAATGACCTAGAGGTGCCCCTTGATGTGCTGTCACTACATCTCACTTTCTTCATCTGTAATTAAGAGCCTCAGATGTTCCAATCCCCCTCCCACCATCCTGGTACCTGGTGATGTACCAGAGGTGTCAGAGCAGGACAAAACTCTCTGGAGCCTCCTCAGCCTGTAATCCAGGCTCCTTGTCACCCTGGCCCAATTTTGCATGATGCTGTGATATGTAAATCAAACAAAACCCAGCCCTGGTTTCCAGGCACACTTTAAATTTAGTATCTCAGGAGCTTTGCATTTAGGCTTAATAAAAGTTATGATACGTTGATTAAATACCAGCTGAGGCTGAAAGAGCACTTCCTGAGCTTTATAGGGCTGCAGGCAATAAATTGAGTTGCCACCTAATTATTCTGTCTGACTGGGATCTCCACAATGGATCACAAGGCGTATTTGTCACAATGCTGGGGAAGGGGAGAGCACTGGACTTTTTAGAGTTTCAGTTCTGGGGGCTTGAGCTCAATCCCAGATTTCTGCCCAGGCCATAAAGCAGGTTCTCAGCATATGTACTGCGGAGCCACCACGTCCTGCACCTGAGTTTCCTGGGAGATTTATGTAGCCCATGAATTTCCCACCCTGAGCCAAACCCAGGACAAATTTTTTCTGCAACAGGACATTTTTGAGTCGTGTGTGATGGAGACCAGTGTGATGTGTGTACCATCCACCAGCTGCCTGAAAGGGGCCAATAAACCTTCTCTACTCCACAGAACAGGAGAACAAACCTCTCCCAAAGCCCTAACTCAGGGCTGGGGAAGGATGAGCATCCCCACACATTGACATTATACAATGTCCTTAACACAACCAGGAGCTAGTTCTGTAAAAGGAAAAGCCCATAAACATTCTGAATAAACACAACAGTTTTCTGTACTCACAATCCAAAATCATCTGCCTCAGACCCCAAAGAGAGTATTTCTTTGTGAGAAGGACCATGTTCAGCAGGAAAAGAAAACCTCTTAAGGCAAATGCTTGGAATAAAACTTTAAGACAATGGGGAAAGGTCCCATGCTCAACTCAGACTCACTCTGTGCCCTTGACAAGTCATTTAATTCTCCTGAGTCCACACTTTCACCAATGAACTTGTTTTTATTCCTAAATATATTCATGGGGTACATCAGAGTTGGAGCTTTTCTCCATGTGTGCAGCCCCTGGAACAATATGGACTCAACCTGGTATCCCTGTTATCGGAAAAACAATTTATCCTGGGCACGCAAGATGATAGAAAGAGCTCTTTAAACAGGGATACAAAGGGCTGATTCATCCTGGATGAACCAATCCTTTCTTTATTGGGATGCAGCTGTGATCCACTCATTGTTCCATGTAAGAAATCTGCTGCACACTGGTGAATGCCAACATCAGCTCCCTAAGTACTCCACAATTTTTCCCCTCCATGGAAAATATGCCTCCAGGAACATGGATCCAGCCTCTTTTCCACACAGAGCAACACAATAAAGCCCTGCAAGAGAGGACTCAGCATCCTTCTTGGGAAGCCTTTGGGACCATCCGATGAGCAATGAACCAAAGATGAGGGTTCTTCCCATCGCCTTTAATCAGGGCTGGGAGAACAAGAGGGAAGAAGGGAATTGGTTGGGGTTTATAACACCCTGTAATAACTTCCATATTCCACGTGTCATTTCCAGGTTCAAATAAGTGGGAATGTTTATCCATCAGCAGCCACATCATTCCATTCCCAGAATGCCGAATTAAAACAACGCCATCCTGGACATCACACGGGATTTATCCTGGATTTTCAAGTGCTCTAGCAAGGGTGAAAAGTGTAAGGTGATCCAGAGCTGGGTGTCAAGCTCTGCCACAATAGAATTCAAAATAATTGTGCTGTTGTTTGACAGGCAGTAAAATTCATGGTGGTCTATTAAATCAATGGCAATGTAATGTGGAACACTGCAGATTAAAAAGAAAAAAAAGGCAGAGGGTTCACAAAGGGAGGCCATTGGAAAGAATCCCTTTGGAGCTCCTAATGGGGTTGATTTGTGGCAGGAAAGGCTGATACATGCAAGACAGAATAGAGAGAAGGGAAAACAAGACAGGGAGAGAGAAGCAGGAAGAGGAAAAGCAAAATAAACATAAAAGAGGAGATGAGTGAGGGGAAAATGGGAATGAAATAATTGTAAAGAAAGTAGTAACAAGTTGTTTTCATATATAGATGCCTCGTTCTTAGGACCTTTCCCACCCTGTGCCTGTTTTGTCACAGTCAAAACTTCCGTCTGCCAGCTCCTGGATACAGCCTACTCCAGCTGCCAGGAGCAGACCTAGAGACTCAGGTCAGAAAGTGCAAACTGCTTTTATTATCTTCTGCAGGATTCATCCCAAATGCAGGAAACCCCTCCAATTTTAGAAAAAAGAACTCAAAACACTTGTCTCAAAGCCAGGCTGAGGCACAGTGAATATAAAGCTGGTGTAGGAAGAGTATGACTTCACATGGCTGGATGTTTTCACTTCACCTGGCTGGAGACAAGTTTTCAATCCTGGTAAGGAATGCAGGGTGTTCACACTCTCAGGGCCAGTCAGGAATCACAGCCCACTCACGTCACACATATTTTAAAATGCAACCGAGGCATCTTGAACCCAGTAATTCTAGTCGGTCTGTGATCTGGGAAATCATTTTGCATTAAATCACGGTGTTTTCATGAGATTCTCCTTCCCAGTTCCAAGGAAGCAGCTGTGCCAAAGGCATTTGTGAAGAGGAGCATGGGTTTGTGCCTGAATGGATTACCTGGAATGAGTGGGAGCCAAGCCTGGAGAAGGCTGTGCTGGCCATGAGGGTCACAGAGTTTCACCTCCCAGGTGTGGCAGTAGAAGGATTTCCACCTCCTTCTGACACCCGGAGCCTGTTCCATGGCAGTGGCTGAATGAGAGGGGACCTTTCAGAAAGCCCTTTTGTTATGAATTAAGAGGCAAATCCTGATGGATTCAGGAGAGGCTGCTCCAGCAGTTAATTGCTCTCACTGTCAGAATCTTATTTTCCTTGGGAATTTATCGCACTTAAGTCCAATCAAGTGCTCCTGTTAGGAGCACTCTGTTCTGAGGGTTCAGTGAGAAGTGATGGGTCTATGAGAGCAAGGATCCCTTAAGTACCAAGTGCAGATGTTGACATTGAGCTACCACAGTCAAATCACCCTCTAAATCTTCCTTTTGGGCTCCTGACTCTGTCTTGTGTGCAGATGTTTGCTGAACCCCCAGTTTTCAATGCATTTATGCCCCTTCATAGTATGCAAAGACAAAATCTGAATCCTGACACTCAGTGAGGATTTTCCCAGCTCCATTAGTGGACATAAAATGCCTTATTTGCTCCAAATTGCTCTGCCAGGTGTCCCAAAACTCTTTGTGACAAAAGTAATGACACAAAAAATCTCTTCAAATTCACTGCCTCCTGGGATATATCTAAACTATAACCTCCTGGAGCCCATCCTAAACTTTTGTTTCTCCATAATTTGTCTTGCATTTGATGGCATTGAAAAGTAAATTGTTTGATTTGGGTCATTTTGCATCACTCAGTAAATTTTACCAATTCTTATGGCCTACATTAATTCTCTAAACCCATTTTTTCTCTCTAACTGGAAAGGCCCACAGGAGTAACTGAGCAGGTCCCAGCCTTCCAATATCCATTCAAATATCTTCTCTTTCTTAATTGCGAGATGATTTCACCAAATGGTTTTTAGAGGAGGTGTTTTTTCCCCACAGTAAAGTTTATTTTTGATAAAAATTCCTACTATTCTGTAGGAATAAGAAAAGCTTTGAGATACAATTTTGATTGGTCTCACTGGCCCCTACCAGCCCATACACTGCAAGCATAAGAACATTGTAAACACATTACATCTCTATTGGTAACAACAAGTTAATCTTTATCTTGTCAAACAAAACTTAAATCATTTTAGCCTTCACTCAAGCACTGTTGAAAACTGGAAAACTTGTTTAAGTGAAGTTTTCAACTGTCCAAAATTTGTTCTAATTCTGCCTCAGAGAAAGCTCCATCTTTGTTTGAGGTAAACCCTCAACAAAAACAACTTCTCAACATTTTTCCTAATATATTAAAAATAATTGGTGTTTCATTTTATCCTTAAACCCTGAAATTCCACTGTTCCCTCATGATTTAATTGAACAGCACTAACACAGCCATTGGTTTTTCCTCTCAGTTTACCACGTAGCTCCAGAACATCCCACTCCATCATTCCTGCTTACCCCTTCATCTCAAGGGTCACCACGTGTTTTAGTCTCAGAGTTCATCCATTTAACACAAATTGTGCCAGCTCTCACATTTTCCTTGCTCTGAGAGAATCCAGGATCTGAGGTTATAAAGTGAGCCCTTTTCTCAAAGGAATAAACCTCACCACGTGTTAATTATGGCACCATTTCATAATTAGTGAATGATGGGACACACCACCACTGCCGGGAGCACTGGGAGAGATGAGGGAGGTTCTCAGGGACAGCTGGGGAGGAGAAGAGATGGAGAGAAACATCCCACTCCAGGCACAGCTGGGCCAAGACCAACCAAGGCCTTTGGGTCAGGTCCCCACCATAAAAATTGAGCAATAATTATAAATCCCACTCAGTCTTAATAATCCCAGCAAAATGAAAATCTTCCCTTCCCCACCACAGAATCACTGAGGCTGGAAAAGCCCTCCAGGATCATGGAGTCCAACCTGTGCCCAATCCCCACCTTGTCCCCAGCCCGGAGCACTGAGTGCCACGTCCAGGCTGTCCTTGGACACCTCCAGGGAAGATGACTCCAATACCTCCTTGGGCAGCCTCTTCCAATTCCTGACAAGCTTTTCCTTGCAGAAAATTCCTCCTGATGTCTGGCCCTAACCCAAAAGACTGGGACAACCAAAAGTTTGTCCCCCTTTCCGGGACAAACAGTCAAGGCAACAAAGAGGAGGGAGATTTTTATGGCCTCTCTCAAAGAGTTAAAATCCTCTGCTGAAGGAAAAGGCACCAGCTGGACACACAAGGTGGAGCTGCACCGTGGTGTGAGCATTTCCTTGAACAGGCTTGAGTGTGATCCCACCTCCAGTCTTGAAATAAAGCCAGGTGAAAGGCTGGGAAAATTGGAATTGTTCAGCCTGGAAAAGAGAAGCTCTGGAGTGACTTAATGGTGGCCTTCCAGTGCCTGCAGGACATGGTGAGAGCTGGTGAGAGACAATTTCCAAGGGTCTGGACTGACAGGACAAGGGGGAATGGCTTCCCACTGCCAGAGGGCTGGGTTAGATGGGATATTGGGAAGGAATTGTTCCCCGCGAGGGTGGGGAGGCCCCGGCACAGGGTGCCCAGAGAAGCTGTGGCTGCCCCATGCCTGGAAGTGTCCAAGGCCAGGTTGGACGGGGCTTGGAGCACCCTGGGATAGTGGAAGGTGTCCCTGCCTGTGGCAGGGGGTGGTTCCAGGGCCCTTTCAACCCAAACCATGCCATGATTCCATGAATCATTAGACTTTCAGCACTGGACCTCCAAAGGAACACTGTTAAATTTTGAGTGCTACATCCTGTGATTTATAAGAATAAGTGGTCAGCAAGACTTTCTTTTAGAATTCTGCTGAAAGCAACCACCATGCTTCAAGTCTGTACAGCCCCTTTTTCTGAATTCTCTACAGAGGAACCTTAAATCCTTCAAAAATTATAATTAACTTACCTGTGGGGACACACCCAAGGACATCTCAACCCAGAAGGTGCTTTGTCCTTCCACAAACCTCTTGCACGTAGTTCAAAAAAATCAGAATTCTTATCAAATCCACTCTGCTTCTGCCCAAGGGCTGCCAGGGTCTGACGGTTCATTTAACTATGATTTCACTTCTTCAGCTCTTATTTTTTCTCAATCTGACAGACAAACCTCAGAGTTGTTCAGCTGAGTTTCCTTGTTTTTACAGATGTGCAAGGCTCATTATATAAAAAGTTATTTAAGACTCAACATTACACCCAAATAGAGATATTTGTAATAAATACACTTGGAATACAATATCTGGCTGCTCTGATTTCCTTTTACCATCAATGAAAACAGAAATCTGGAGTCTCCAACTTGTCAAAAAAAAAAGAAAAAAGTTTAAAGAGCACTTCAAAAAGGAGGTTTTTTTCCTCTGCAATAGTTTGATCAGGACATCATGGACAAGAAAATACAGCTGGGTCAAAAAAAAGTCAAATATTTCTAGGATTAATAAATGAATGTAGAACAAGGATTTACCTATTTTGTAGTCTTGAAAATCAGTGGAATAACCCACTGGCAAAGCATACAGGATATATATATGGATCAAGGTATTAAAGATAACCAGATATGAACCAACCCGCTCTGGGAACTGAGTCACTGTGTGTGAAGAGTCACTGGGGGATTATGAGTTAGGGCTGTGCTGTGTCACCCCAGACTAAAGCAGCAGTGGAACTATCCAAGGAATTTTGAAGAGACTTAACACTGTGGATTATAAAGAACTTCTACTTTTGTCTCTCTATTTTTTTATAACCGCATTTTCAGGCATGCTTAATTATATCATGTTTAAAAGTCAGCCAAGTCTTGAAGTTACATTCCACAACAAAAAAAAATTAGGAGTTTAGCAAATGAATGTGTGCACCATCCTTTGGATCCCTCTGCAAAGAATTCCTTTGGTTTGAACAGTGCTGTTGTCAGCTGAGAATCTGTCACTGGCTGGCAGTGTCCTTTCACCACCTATAAAACACAATTCATACAATAAACCCAGGTATTGCAGTGGTAATTAAAATCCAAAAGCAATTAGCCTTTTGTTTATTTCACTTGGGAATCTGACTAAAACCTAAATGAGAAAACCAAAATAAAAAAATCTCCAGCTTAGGCATAGTCCCAGATGCCTGAATGATGTCCTAATTAAGCTGTATTACAGCATCACAACATAAGCCAGCCCACGTATGAATGTATAGATGTACGTGTGTGCACTTCATTATGTGCTGCACAGCCCTGACAGCCTCAACAACTCATTTCCACCGGCTCAGCGAGTGGCAATTGAGGATTGAAGCACCAGAGGGGGGGAAAAGAAAATAGTAACCTGCCTAAAGCTTTCCTGAAAGGGACTTGGGAATGTGTGCCTTCATCTGTGAGGATGCACAAGCTCTGGAAGCTCCTTTTGAGGGAGGTCCCTGTAGGATTGCAGGTGTTAAGGTTAGAGGCACCCAGGTTGTGCAGAATGAGGGGAAGATGTGTCTGAGCTTGAGCAGGGAATTGCCCACACATCCTTCCCTTGCCAAAGAGCCTCTCATTGCCTGGGGTTTGACCCTTCTGAGCCACAGGGGGAGGCTAAAAATCCTCTCCTCAGTCCCTCAGAGGTGGCCACATCAACAAAATTTCCATCCTAGAATGGTGTGGGTTGGAAGGAACCTTACAGATCATCCCATTCCACCCCCTGCCACGGGCAGGTACCTTCCACTATCCCAGGGTGCTCCGAGCCCCGTCCAACCTGGCCTTGGACATCTCCAGGGATGGGACAGCCACAGCTTCTCTGGGCAACCTGTGCCAGGGCCTCACCTCCCTCACAGGGAAGTGGGTTCAAATGTCCTTAGACATCATCCTGTGAATGAACTCCAATATTTTGGAGTTTGCTCCCACAGAGTGTTGACTTCACCCTTCCAGAACCTTTAAAAGGTGGAGCAGACCAGGTTCTTGGCAGGAGTTGAAGGCATCCAAGATTAGTTTCTGGGCATGGGTGCAATGTCCAAATGGGAACAAGACAGAAGAAGGGCTGTTTTCCAAGAGCAGAACTGCAGCTGTGCAGGAGTACAGGCCTGGGAACAGAAAAAAGGGAAATTAATTATTTCTGAAGGACACCAGGCCCAAAAACCCCTCTGGAAATGCTGTACCCAGCCTCAGACTCAATAATGCATCGATGACATCAGCTGCTTGACTGCAGGATTCAAAGTCACACACAGGAATATTCCTATGCATAAAAATAACACCTAACCTCTTCCCTTGTGCATTATTAATATCACCCCCCCCTGATTTGCATGACTGCATAGTTCACATGTGTGTGTCCACAAATGTACCTGCAAATGTCTCCAGGAAAATGGCAGGATCAGTGTTTGCTGTCAATCTGAGCAGTCAAAACAGGAATAAAAATGAGGGTTATTAACCCTAACAGAAGAATTCAGGGTTTATATTTGGGTTTATGATGCTATTTAAATAGTTAAACTGCATTTAATAAATCATATAAAAGGAACATCTCTGACTTTACATCATTATTTCAGGAGTTTCACAGATGCTGAGCAAGGAAGGCACCAGTGATAAACCAGCTGTCCCATGGGAGAGGTGGAAAGTTCTCTGTCCTCCCTGGTATGGCTGAAACATGGAGGGAGAGGGATGAAGTGTTGGATGTGGGCAGCTGGAAAGAGTTGGACTGACCTGATTAACCACCCCCAAAAAACCACTAACGACCCTTTTTAAAGAGCTGCCTCTCCAGACAGCAGCGTGGTGACATCTTTGGGGTGCTGGATCCACCCAAGCCCACGGACAACACCCCCAGCCCAGCGCCACGTGTGCCACACTGGTGACACCTCAAATGCTCCCCTTGGGTGTCACTTTGCAGAGCAGCCCCTGCTGGCAGAATCACTTCGTGCTATCAGCTCGAAGCCACTCTCAGATCCCCCAGCCAGGAGTTTGGCCCTTGTGCTCCAACCCTTTTCCTTCCCCACCACCCTCGGCCTGTGGCAGAAATCCAAACTGGCAGCAGCATTCCAGAGGGGGAGCATCCGTCTGGCTTTTCTGCGAGGGGTTTAATCTGTTCAGATGCTTTCCAGGAAGTCTTTAGCAGCCCAAACAAGCTTGATTCCCTGATCTTTCTAGATGTGCTCCAGCTACAATTCCCACTTCCGGCCATTTTTCCCTCTCTGAGGGTGCTGAAGGAGACTTCTGCCTAACTTGATTCTCTTATGATTACGTTGAAGCTCACAATTTGTGTTGAAACCAATCAATTCTTTGTCCTATTTGCTGTTATCCCCCTTGGCACATCCTTTCACCCCTTTCCCCGTTTCCTTCCCGGGTTGTCCTTGAGCAGAGGGGTTTTGGAAGCAGAAGCCTGCCCAGCTCTGAGCAGGACGTCCATGTACAGACCCACAGGAGTCCCCTCCACCCTGAATTATTTTATGATGGGTATAAAATACATCTCAATCTCCATGTAGCACCATTCAATGAGAAAAAACAAAGGCCTTTTCCCCTGTGTTTCCCCTGCCTCTCCTCGATGATCAATCCCACTTTTCTAATGCCAGGAGCATTTCAAGGCACAGGAGAAGCCACCAGCTGTAATGAGAACATGCCTGGTGAAGATTCCCCACCTCCCAGCTGGGAGCCCAGGCAGCAGTTAAGCCCAATCCAGGGGTTTATGTGGAGCCTTTGTGCTCCATACAGCTCACAGTGAATCTCCCAAAGGACATTTCCAGGGAGTAAATGCACCAAGAGGTTCGTGTTTCCAATTCCATGGAGCCCAGTCCCGGGGATCTCACAGCACTACCTGCTACTCTCCATCCAGAGCTTTATTTTCACACTCTCTGATATGTCAAAAAATTTAGCACCAGCTTTCACCATCCACTAAAGAGTTAATCAAAATCACCAGGATGTGAGCAAAAAAAAACTAGCCAAACTCCAAAAAGATCCCAGACATTTCTGCAGTTTTTCCCTTTTCTGTTTCCTCCATCTTCCTCCACCTCCCAAACATTCATTTTGCGCTTCTCTTTGATGGAAGAACAAGCTCAAGCTGAGAAAGGGATAAAATAAACCCAAATTTAAAAAAGAAAGAAAATAAAAATAAATCCATAACAAACCCCTCTCAAATACTCACCCTTCAAAAGGATAAAATGGTTTCAATTTGGGGCTGTCTCGTTCACTTCCCTCCCCCCTCCCTCCCTAGGTGTATATACATATCTGTAGATTTAGAGAAGGGGTTTTTTTATTATTATTATTTAGTTAATATGAATTACAGGCCTCAAGCTGCCTCCCCTCTAAACCCAAAATGAAGCAGCTCTCTTTTTTCTCTCCTTTTTTTTTTTCCCCTCTTCTTTCCCCCTCACCAACACGATTTACATTCTCAATGTAATGTATTAAAAAGTTGACAGGGCCGAAAGGATTCACATGATGTCGGCTAAGAAACCCAATTTCCATGATGAATTGCCCGGAGCCCCTGAATCACAAACCATTTTTTCCGCTGCTCAGAAGTTGATTTTTTTTTTTTTTAAATCTTCTTAAAGCTTCTCTCCTAATCTTCGGCTAGAAGAGATGGGTGAAAGGATTTTTTTTTCTAAACTAAGGAAAGTATTAGCATCTTGGTTGTTGTGCATCAAATTTGAAAATGCAAGGTTAGTAATATTTCAAATCGGCTACGGTCCAAGCCACTTGATAAGTGTGCTTGCTGTCTCTCCCTGGCTCTCCCCCCTTCCCAAGTTTCTCTTGGCAGGAGCACAGCGCTACAGCAGCGCTTGCGTGAGCAAGTGGGGTGCTGGGAAAGGACAGTCACCCCCCTCTCCACCTCTCCCTTCTCTGGCTTTCCATGATTTCCAGCACAGGAGACCCATCCCCAGGATTTGAGACACGGCAAATCAAGCAACACCCAAAAAGCCAAATGCTCCTAATTAGGTTTTCCTTGCGGAAGCGAGCGCCGAGCCCTTCCCTGGGTGCTGGGATGGCAGCCCCGTGCTGGAGCAGTGTGTCCTGCAGGCACGCTGCTGTGAATATTTGTTTTTAAATGAACTCCTTCCCTCCACGGAGTTCCTGGGAAAAAAAACCTGCAGAGAGGAAACGAGTCATTTTGCCCACTCTAATGAGCTATCCAGCCATTCCCAACAGCAAGGGCTTTAATGAGATTTTCCTCCCTGCTCCCTGCCTTCCCCAGCACATGGAAAACAGGAGGTGATCAAGGACTGACTCTGTGGATGAAGGGAAGGACGGTTTCTTCCCTCAGTGCTGCTGCTTCCAAACCGTAGTGTTCCTGTCTCGGTCATTTCCAGAGTGCTCCTGCTGCTTCCCCAGGCGGGAGGAAAACCTTGGCAGCCAGCAGATGGAAATGCTGCCCAAATGCTGGAGGCTCTGAGGAAATGGCTCACGCCCCTCGTGCCAGATCCAAACCCCAGGAAGATGAAGCAGCACAAACATGAAGGACTCCCAGCAGCAAGTTCTGCATACAAAGAGTGGGGTCAGGGACAGGGCTGGCAGAGCAAGGCTTTTCCAGGGAATACATTGCATTTTCTCCTTTATGGTCCAAGAAAAAAGGGATTTGTGGGACACTCAGAATACTATTGGGATCTAGCAGAGACCATCCCCTCATGCCTGGCTTAGCAGGAGAGCAGCTCACAGAGGGAGCCTGGGAATTTATCCAGATGACACAGCACAGCCCTGGAATGATCACCCAGCACCACCAGAGCAGCAGCTTAAACACACACAGTGCTAAGAAACTTGTCCTGCTCTCCAGTCCCAATCTGCTCCCTTCCTAGAGTCTCCTTGCATCAACAGAGATCCCACATACCCCTACATTTGGGATACAAAGGTGGGGTAAACCTGCTCTTGCAGTGCTGTCTCACTTTGGCCACAGCTCTCCCCACCTTCCTCCCTCTGCATTCTCCACCTCTTTTAGCTCTTACCCTACATGCCTACAGGCAGGGAGTCAATTGTATCCATCATTTTGCATATAAATTCTCCCCCTGTAGAATGAAAACCAACACCTCTGCTCTGCCAGGAAAGAAGCTGCCTCAAATGCCAGGTTTTTCTTACTGGGAGCGGCTCTGTTACGGTGTTATTGGCAGGGAGGTGCTGCAATGAGGGAGTCTCGTGACCTTGGTAGAGTTGCCACACGAGCCTTCACTCTGGATCACAGTTACTCTTCCTCAGCACTGACTGCAGCAGCCTATTTTATTTTCACTCATAAAATCTCTCCCTGGTCACCTCCAAGTCGGGATCAGCTCTGGGAGCAAAGCCAGAAGCTCAGGAAGTCACCATCAGGGCACAGGGACCTCAGGGCATCCTAGATTTGCCACAAGTATTGGAAACAAGTCTGAGGGCATGAGAGAGATCTCTGGGATCCGTCTGCAGTTGAGCTGGAGGGACTGGATTCAGTGACCTTGGAGACCTCTGCTCATCACGGGGGACCTACAAGCTGAAAAGCCGGAGAAGGAATGTCCAGCCATTCCTCTGTGCCAAGAGCACGGCCTCAGATGCTCTGGTCCCTCATTAGCTGTTCTCCTGCTTGCCCCATGGATTTAATCTCCAAGGTGCTCCCCTCCCTTCAAATACCATCCTTCTTCATTAGAAAAAACATCTCATTTTCTCCCAAATCCAACCTCTGTATTTCAGCACCCAAATGCCTGGGTTTTGGAGGTTGATTCCCAGACTGGACTGACGCATCCTGGTACTTCAAGCAAAGACCGGTTTTCTTTGCCAGAGCCAATGGTTAGACTCAGTGATCTTGGAGGTGATTTCCAGTCTTTCTTGTTCTGTCTGTTGTCCCATCTCATGCAGAGCTGTAGGACCTGTGCCCAACAGTTGACTCCACCTCTTTCCCTGGTGCCAACATTGCAGGGAGGTGATCCTAAGGATTGAGTCCCACAGATAACCCTGATACTCCTTTCTCCCAGGGACAGCAGCCGATTTAATGCACAGCTGCCCAGGTGGTGGGCAGGTCAAACTCAGGATTGTCTTGAGTAATTCCAGCCCTTACAGATTTAGGAAAACACAGGACTTCAGCAACCAGGCACAGGAGCTGAGCTCCACTCCTGCAATCACGACACTTCTCTGGATTTAGCACCAGGAACACGTTCATGAAGCAGCAGCAGAAGAGGGATGACCCCATAAGCATCACCAGGAGCTAATCCAGTCTCCTCGGGCTGATGAAGGCCCCCTCCTGTGCCCTGAGCTCTCAATCCTGCACAGTTCTGCCTCACAGAGGAGCTGGGAGAGACCCCAAATCCCACTGCCCCCCTCCTGCTCCCTGCCAGGGGGCTCACAGCCACCCCCACACCCAGACAGGGGCATAAAAGAGAGGATACAAACCAGACCAAGATGATGCAGAAGGACTGAGCTTGAGAGGACAGCTGGAGAAGGTGAGAAACATCACCTGTGACTGCTGGGAGCCTGGCAGACCCCACACACTGAAAGCATTTTATTGTGAGTCACCAGACCTGTGCAACTTCAGGAGTTTTCCCATGTATTCCAAGGGCTTGAGCAAATCGTAACACACAAAAAAGCCCAGTGAACTGATTCAAAAAAGTAACCAAAACCCTGGTTATAGAATTATGGAAGTGTTTTCCTTAAATGTAGCATTTCTGACATTTTCAGGGAAATTGTCATTCCTAACCCCTGGGGAAATCACTATCCCAAGAGCCAAGCAGGTAAATGCACATTCCCAGCACCCTGAAAAGCTACACAATTCTTTCAGGACTTTTTCTCCTCTATGTATGAAACATATTACAGGATTTTTATTATTTGCCTGCTCTGCACTTACCAAATCCATGGAAGCTCTTAAAAACCAGCACATCATTCCCTTCTTGCTTCTCTAGACAGCACCACAGAACTCAAATGTCCTCTGTTCCCCATGGGATGTCCCCAGCAGCATGCACAAAAAGCAGCTGGAACATGACAGCCATGTCTGTAGGAAGAATCAGGTCTCTCCATGTTTTAGATTGGAAATTAGGAAGAAATTCTTGGCTATGAGGGTGGTCAGGCCCTGACACAGATTGCCCAGAGAAGCTGTGGCTGCCCCATCCCTGGAAGTGTCCAAGGCCAGGTTGGACAGGGCTTGGAACAACCTGGGATAGTGGAAGGTGTCCCTGTCCATGGCAAAGGGTGGGAATGGGTGGTCTTTAAAGTCCCCTCCAATCCAAACCATTCCATGATTTCATTTTAGATGCCCAATTTGGAATTTGCTTCACACCCAAGCTTTAAGCCTAGTTGCTTTCAGAGCATGCCCCATCTGGATAATCTTTTTCATCCATGAATTTCAAAGTAGTGGGAGCTCCTCAGTTTGAAGGCCAGCAAGTCCCACACAGCAGGGTTGTTCCAGGAAGGTTGTGTCAGCACCGCAGAGCAGGGAGCTGCACTGCTATCCAAGGTGGGGTGAGCTGGGGGCCAAGGATGATCCCAGCACAGGCAGTGCCCTCACCCACCGAGGCACAGGCCCTCAGAGCCCATCCAGTGCTGCCAACAGGCACCACCTGACACAAGGGGCTGGACCAGTCCGAGGTCCATCCCAAGAGACCCCTCAGAAAATGGGGCAAAAACAAGCTATAGACAACATATATCCCAGCTATACCTAGGAGAGAGGCAAGACTGGAGAAAAGCACACCTGCAGCAGGGCCTAAGCCAGGAGTAAACACCCAAGTCTGGGCTTAAATGGAGCTCCTGAAACCATGGACAGATGGGTGTGTGGGGCAGGGTCGCAGCTGAGGCTGTTCAGGGCAATCTAGAGGCATCAGCACACTCAGGGCTCTGGCTTTATGCCAGGGCTGTCCACAATACCACGGCAGGCACCTTTTTAAACAGCTTCTAAATCTATGAAAATACACAGAGAGCACTGAAAAGTCTGTATTTCTTGTAACAACACACCTGGGCACTGATAAGTTGGAGGATCATCCTGCTCTTTCCAAGTGTGGCACAGAAATGCCTCTCCCTTCCCAGGATGCCGGGATCCCTCCCCAGCCTCTTGCCCTCCTTCCCATGAAGGAGAGAAAGGCAAGGGAGGAGGATGCTTCCCCGCTCAGCCTCGGGCTGCTGGAGGAGGACCAGGAGCCTCAACCTCGCATCCATCTGTGCCGGCCGGGCAGAGCTCCGGAGGGTGCCCGGGGACCACCGGCGGCTGCCGGTGACTGCAAAGACAGCAGCAGCCTCCAGTGGCCAGCTGGCAAACGACACCGGCATGGCCGTGTGGCCAGTGTCCCACACAAACATCAGCATGGCCTCATGGCCAGTGTCCCGTGGCCAGTGGTTTCATCCCCAGTGTGCCATGGCCAACACCAGTGAGGCCTTGTGTGCAGCGTCCCACAGCCAGCGCCAGTGTGCTTTCATCCTCAGTGTCCCACAGCCAGCACCGCTGTGGCCTCATGTCCAGTGTCCCACAGCAACGCCAGTGTGGCCTCACGGCCAGTGTCCCTTGGCCAACACCACTGCGGTTTTGTGGCCAGTGTCTCACAGCAAAAACCAGTGCGGCCTCACACCCAGCACTAGGGTGGCCTCATGTCCAATGTCCCATGGCCAGCACCACCGTGGTCTTGTGTCCGACGTCCCATGGCCAACACCACTGTGGCCTTGTGTCCAATGTCCCATGGCCAACACCAGTGTCCCACACAAACACCAGCGTGGCACTGCCAAAAACCTCAACCCTGCCAAAGCCACCTCCAACCCATGTCCCCAAGTGCCACATCTGTTGAATCCCTCCAGGGATGGGGACTCCACCACTGCCCTGGGCTGATGTGCCAGGGCTGGACAACCCTTCTGGTGAAGAATTTTTCCCTAATATCCAATCCAAACCTCCCCTAGTGCAACCTGAGGCCATTTCCTCTTGTGCTGTCTCTTGTTATCTGGGAGAAGAGCCCAACACCCCAAAGACACCCTTCTTAACAAAAAGGCAGCTTTTCATGATGAAAGATGACCCCCAGTCCTCGGTGCCACCATGTCACCGAGGCCCTCAGTGATCTCATGGCATTGCTGAGTCTGCTCCAGGTCCCCAGGCCCTCACCCTGGTTTTCCTTCTCTGCTGCACAGAGAACATCTTGCAGAGGAGGAGCCCACCCAGGTGCCTGCAGAAGCTGCAAGAGAGGAGTGGATGAGCTTGTTTCCTTGTTGTCTGCTTTCCCTTAGTCCTTTGAAATAATCACAAACACAGCAATTATTGCAAAGATAAAATGCCAAGGATTACGGAATCCTCACAGGCAAAGCTCCCCATCAATTAACTAAACCAAGACTTGCTGTAAAATATAATCCACAACAAGAAGCCACAGCAAGAGACAATTAAATTTTTTTTTAAAAGCACCACAAATAAATATTTGTCTAAGAAACAGGTGGGAAGGTGAGAGGAGAGATTTTTATCAGAGCTCAGAATAATTTTGGGTGGTTGTATGTCACGTACAAGCCCCAAAAATACCTCAACAGGGAGCAAGCCAAGGCACAGTGTGAGGTTTTGGATGTAACTGAGGGACTTCGGGGTGTCATGAGTTTGGGGGTGCACGCCCAAAAGAGATGGGTCAGGATTTTTAAAGGCAGTGCATAAAATTGGATTCCTCCATCCAGTTTAGGGACACAGAGCTGGAATAGATCTCTGGGATCATCAGGTCATGCTGGTGTTTTATCCTCTGCTCACTCCCCATCTCAGCACAAACCTTGTTCCTCTCCAGGGAGGGTCTCGGGGGTGGGAGAGGGGCTCAGCCTCCCTGCTCTGCCATCAGGAGCTGGTTCCTGCAGCCAGATGAAGTTTCTCCCAGTTCAGCCCCATTTCTCCCAGCATCAACATCCCCTTGTAACTAAACGAGCTTCCAAGGACTCTGGTGTGCTCTGCCTGGGAGCAGAGGAAGCAGCCACCTCTTCAGCACCTGCAGCAACCACAGGTTGAGTGATGAATTACTATTTTAATTAAGGTTTTGCCTTGTGTCTTTAGTCGAGGAACAAACACCAATATCAGAGAATCAGGGAATCATGGAATCACTTGGGTTGGAAGGGAATTTAAAGTTCATTTCATTCCATCCCCTGCCATGGGCAGGGACACCTTCCACTATCCCAGGTTGCTCCAAGCCTCATCCAGCCTAGCCTGGAACACTTCCAGAGGCAGATGTCAACATGAAGTCAGCACATGTCCTTCTGGGGCACCCCAAAGCCCCCACCCATGGCAGTGGTAGGCACTGATGAGCACCACGAGGTTTTGGAGATTTGTCCACCAAAAGCTGTGGGCTCTGGTAACACTTGGGATTGTACCTGTATGGAAGCAAACTAGGGTGGATGTGCCGCACAGCCTCAGCACCAGGTTGGCACCTGGAACAAGGATAACCAGCCCATGTCTGAGCAGATTTGGGGTTATAGCTCAGATGAGCCTCTCATTTCTCTGTCTTCTCCATTTCTCTGTCTTCTGCCATGTGTTGCACCACATGTGCTTTCTTCCTACACCCACCTACAGCACAAAATCCTGCTAGGCTGGGAGAACCGAGAGAGCCCTGGGCTCAGCAGCCAGCTACAGCCACATCCCAAACCTCCTCCTCTGCTTTGTCTTCCGTTTGAAACCCCGAGCTCTGCTGCTGTGGCGGGGAGAAACCATAAGGGACCATTAAAAAGGTGAATAAAAAGTTGGAAACGCTCTTAAATGACAGCTCAGGCTGGAAACATGAGTCTTCTGTTTGTTTTTCTTTGTAGCTTGCCTTGAATATCCCTGCTAATTTTCTGACTATTGCTGGAGTGTACAGAAGAATTGCTGATGACACATTTTCCTAACGCGCGCATTACACAAAAGGAGATTATATTTTAGCCTCTTTTAGAGACTATAAAATCAGATTCATCCTAACGAAACAGCAAATAAAAAGGGGTTTCCCTTTTCTTCCTCAATCTCTTGGCATTTTTCCTCCTGCGGTTTTATTCCTCTCCTCCCCCCTCCTCTTTCCCTCCGTTATCTGTGTTTCCTGCTCATTTCAACTTGATGACATGTTGCTGGGACAACTAAGTCTCGTAACCTTCTTAACTTTGCCATTGTTACTGCCTGGAGTGTATTTAGGAGGAGTGTTTTAATTTCTTTTCGAAATGCACAGCGCCTGCCCCGTCGAAAGATATTAGAAATGGGAAGGGAGGGGGGGAAGCTTTTCTTCTCTAAATGTCTGCTATTCAAATCATTTCTTTTTTTATTTCCTTTAAACCCATCATTTGTATGCTGTAGGTCGCTACTTTAAAACCCAGCTCGCTGTTGCTGAAAGGATCACCCGTATAATGATGTCATCCATATTCAGCTGGAATCTTGGCTCCACTGGAGCCCAGCACTTCCCTCCTCTCCCGCTGGAAGCTCAGCCGCAGGCTCCCCATGGCTCCGCGCTCACACAAATTTCCCAGTGGGAACGGGCGGGCTCAGATGGGGATCATCAGGATGGGGGTCGTGGTGGGAGGTGCATCAGGCACATGGAAAGGCACCGTGATTCACAGATTGTAGAGGAGGAAGCAGGAAAACCACCTGGCTTGGAGACAATTTTGGTGGAAGATCCCTCCTCAGGGCCATCCCACACAGAACCACTTCCTGTCACGGGCACCACAGGAGAGAGAGCTGGGGGTGTTCACCTGGAGAAGGGAAGGCTCCAGGGACACCTTAGAGCCCCTTCCAGTGCCTAAAGGGACTCCAGGAGAGCGGGAGAGGGACTTGGGACAAGGGATGGAGCGACAGGACACAGGGAATGGCTTCCCACTGCCAGAGGGAAGGGTTAGATGGGATATTGGGAAGGAATTCCTGGTTGAGAGGGTGGAGAGGCCCTGGCACAGGTTGCCCAGAGAAGCTGTGGCTGCCCCATCCCTGGAAGTGTCCAAGACCAGGTTGGATGGGGCTTGGAGCACCCTGGGATAGCAGAAAGTGTCCCTGCCCATGGCAGGGGTAGAATGAGATGGGCTTTAAGGTCCCTTCCCACCCAACCCATTCTGGGATTCTATGACTGGGTCTTTCCTGGCTGTCCCAGCCCTGACAGCCCGGGAAGAGCCAGGTTTCATGCATGGAGGGATATCCCAAGCCTGGCTGCCCCCTGCCCATTCCAGCTTGTCTTTAATAAAACCCTAATTGTGCACATGTCATGCACACAATCCCCCAGCCCCTTCCGTGTCCTCCTGATGTCTCCCTGACACACTCATTGTACCTGGATCAATGCTCTTTTAGCAACTAATTGATCTTTTATTAACATATAATAACTTACTTATTAAATAGAAATTAAAGCCGTAATTGCGACACTTAATCTAGAGTGACTGAGTATATCACCCTCATAAGCATAATGTATGATTTAATTAATTGACAGAGCTGATAATAGCATGTCATCTGTCACCAGTTCTCCTGACCTGGGAGCTGGTTGCAGCCCGAGGTGTTTGCCACGGATGCAGACATGGGGCTCTCCAGGAGTGGTACTGTGGGATTTGGGATGCCCTGGCTCAATACACCCGGCACAGACACCTGCAGGTGATCCCCATCCCTACCAAAATGCACTCCAGGAATGTGTCCACTGCCCAGGATCATAAATTCATACTGAATTTTATCTGTGGAGGAGGAGAAGGCCGACAGGCTGGACCAGCTCATCCCAGTGCTCCCCAGTGCTGCCAGAGGAGGATGGCAAGGACATGGTTGTGCTGCCTCTCTCCTCCCTCCAAGCAGAGATTTCTCCCCCAAAACAGGGCTCAGGCAGCAACCCCTCAGTGGGGAGGTGGCCCCACATTCCTTGGACCTCCCAAATAGGGATTTATTTTCCCGCTGGTCACTGTTCCTTCTGCTCCAGCTAAAATTTGGGTCCATGCACCATTTTTGACAGCCAGGCACTAACATCCTGCTCCCCCTTCTCCATCACCGTCTCCCAGCAATAAAGAATTTCATTTTAAAAACTGAAAGATTTAATTTAAAAATACAAAATGGCAAAGGGAGGGTTTTTTAAATAAAAAAATAAAGGTAAAGAGATGATGGTTGGAACAAAATGTTCTAGAAGAAAGCTGTTCCCTTGGGGTTTCTTTTCTTTAAGCTTTGCATATTACAATTTGAAATTTTTGTAAAGAGATCCCCATTTTATATTCACACTGGTAGCCTGAATTTAAATATCTCTCTCACCTGAGATTAATACAGGCTTCACCCTGAATTACTTCCCAGCTCTGAAGTACAGCTCTGGAGAGCTCAACTCTCCACAAATTCACTTCTCTTTTAGAAGCATAAAAGCTTATGAAATATATGAAATATTAAAATAGCATGTGTGCCGGGGCAGAGAGGGGGAAGGGAAGGCTGGGTCAGTGCAGGGGGGGCTCCTTTGATATGAAAACACACTTTTCCCTCGAATGAAACCACGGCTCTGTTAGCACAGGACGAGAGCCCCGTTAAACACTAGAGGCGAAGATTTCAGCCCAGAGGATGATGCTCTTCTTTATTTTATTTAATTATTAAGCCCTGCAATCTACATTGTGTGTGACAGAAATCATCATTCCCCTCCGCAAGAGAAAATATCAGGTTTCTCTGGAGCAAAACAAAATATTCCCTGCAAACCAGTTCATAAACAAAGTTGTAAATGCCAGCCCCATGTCAGGCCAACTCAATAATAACCAAATCCACCTGATGGGGGCAAAGCCCCTTGTTTTAGATGCTGAAGACCCATTAGCTAATTGCCACAGAAATCCAGCACTTTATGTAAGGATTTAACCCCTGGGGAGCTGCCAGGCTGGTGCGAGAGGCCAGCTGGGACAGCAGCAGGGTGGACAGGGCAGGGCAGGGCAGGGCAGGGGGACATCCTGGTGCACCCACATGGAGCTCCTCTCCTCCTGGGTTACAGCATTCCCTGTCTGCTATCCTGGTTTTATGGACTGGAGGATGTCAGTGCTGTGAAAACCAGTCCCTGCCCACTCTGGGTTTGCTTTCATGCTCTGAAATCAACTCCACCAAGTTTGGAGTGAGATGATCTTTAAAGTCCCTTCCAACCCAAACCATTCCATGAAAATTCAGCTGTTTTCTTTAGCTGGTGATGCTCAAACACCTGCTGGTCCCTGGTAGTCACTTGCAAGGTTCCCCTCTCTCTTTTTCCCCTCCTTGCTGCTTTTCCACGTCCTTTCCACCCTGGCTGCCACCACCAGCTTGCACAGCCCAAAGCAGGAGCCCTGTTCCTGGCTGGCAGGGAGGAGAGCAGCCAAGACAGGTGGGATGGTGCAAGATGAGACCTCCTGCAGACCCAACGTTGATCAAATAAACTCCCAGGAGCTGGACATGCTGCAAATCCCTGTTTGCTCAGGAGCCATGAGTAGAACATCATGGAAGAACAGAATCATGGAATGGTTTGGGTTGGGAGGGACCATAAAAATCATCCAGTTCTACCCCCTGCCATGGGCAGGGACACCTTCCACTGGAGCAGGTTGCTCCAAGCCCCGTCCAACCTGGCTTTGGACACTTCCAGGGATGGGGCAGCCACAGCTTCTCTGGGCACCTGCAGTGAGCAGCAAGCCCAGGGAATGGTGGCCTATCTCCAGCTTGGAACATCCTGGATGTCCCCAAGGCAAAAGTCACAGCTGCTGAAGCCACCTGGACAGGCGCATCTTGGGATTTGCCGTGATGTGGACACGATGTTTGGTCTTGATAGGACAAGAACAAGCAGCCTCAAGTTGCACCAGGGGAGGTTTAGGTTGGATATTGGGAAAGGTTCTTCGTGGAAAGGATTGTCCAGCCCTGGCACAGCCGCCCAGGGCAGTGGTGGAGTCCCCATCCCTGGAGAGATTTAAAAGCCGTGTGGATGTGGCACTGGGGGACTTGGGCCAGTGGTGGCCTTGGCAGCATTGGGCAAACATTTGGACTCCCTGGGCTTTTCCAAGGCAAACCTTTCCATGATCCTGTGATTTCTCCCCACTGCAGCATTTCCCACGCGCCTGAACATCCGAGTGCGCTGTTTCCTTGGGAAGGTCCTCGGTGCTGCGGCAGAGTGACTTCAGTGCAGCTGCTCCATTCTGCCAGCTGCAATAAATTCCTTTGCTAGCGCTGCTCGTCTGAATCCAATATAGTTTATTTCATTTTAAGAAGTCCTTTTTCTTTTTTTTTTTTTCATTTCAGGAAAATGAATGTTAGAGCCAGATAAGAAACTATAGTCTGCTTTCAAGAAGGTTACAAGAAAACTGCATCTTGCATTACTAATCCTTTATCTTTCATGTTAACAAAAAGATTACTGACATATTTTTGAATGAAAGAAAATAAAATAGCAAACGCATCTAAAGAACTGTGTAACTTTCATGCAACACACAAATCGGTTGTTAAACGGGGCAAAAAAAAGGAGGAGAATGAAGGGAAAATTCATAATACATTTCCCTTTGTAAAGTGAGCAAACCAACTTTCTATAATAAGAGAAAACTAGTGGAGGACTAGGAGATGCTCCTTTCATAAGCAGAAAACCATGTTATTTTAGCCAGAGGCTGGATTCAGGCAGCAGAGGAGGAAATCTCCCTTGCCCAGGTTTTCCAGGGAGGGGATCAGGAGATGCCAGCTCTTGGACAGACATCCTGCTGCATCCCACGGCTCCTTCCACCAGCTCTGGTTCCAAAGAGCTGTCGATCTGCCCGAACTCGGAGGGAGGGGGAACATGTCCCACCATAGGGACATCTCCAGGACAGACGGACACCACAGGGCACCTGGATGGTGGCAGATGGGGCTCAGAGTAACCCAGTCTAATGGAAGGTGTCCCTGCCCGTGGCAGGGTGGAATGAGATGAGCTTTAGCGTCCCTTCCAACGCAAATCATTCTATGATTCCACGATCTCTGTCCCCCCGCGCCAAATCCACCCGGGAGGAGCTCCCTAGTGCTTCTCTCTCAAACCTCCCCGGAAATCCTAGCCCTGATCCTCAGCCCTGCCTTTCCAGGAGAAAACATCCCCCTGCCTTGGCACAGAGTGGTTCATTAGGAAACCCATAATTGAATTCCCTGACCATTCAGTTCTAAAACCCCTTTGATCGAGAATTAGTTAATTACATCGGGCCCGGTCTATTCCTTGTCACAAATTTCGCCCATGTCCCCCAGATATGCGGCGGCAGGATCCGCTCCGCATTGTGTCCTTTGAAATGCATTTAGGAGCCTTTGAAGCTCTCCCCCCTTAATGACGCATTGTTCGTTAATAAGTTGCCTGTAACGTTTCCCCATTAGGAAATAGCTGTCTGCGGCTCACTTGGGCTTCAATGAGGAATAATAATCCAAATGTAATTGATAATGTTGGAGAATAAACGGGGAGAGGCGCTACCTGGGGAATGGGCTCGAGCGGGGCGCCGGGGGAGAGCGGGGTCCCCGCTGCCTCCGCGCCGCCGCCCGACCTTGGGCGCGCTCGCCCCGCCAGAAAATCCGTTTGACTTTGAGACAGGGGCTCGATCGGGACTCACGGAGCCTGATAAGAGCCGGGGACATCACAGGTGGGGAGTCTGGGCAGCCGGCCCTGCCCCCAGCACGCTGGCTTTCTGGGAAGGTGAGAGGAGATAAGGAGCATCTGGAAGCGTGGCAGGAGAGGAGGCAGATGGGGAGATAACGCTGAGATGGGGAGAGCGCGCCGCGCTCGTCTCGGCAAGGACGGCTTTAATGAGGCCGATGGGGGCTCCGCAAAGGAAGGTGGGGACGACCCTTCCTTCCCCTCCTCTAAGACCAGAGCCCAGTTGTGCCCTTTCCAAGCAGCAGCAGCTCAACGAAAAGCCTACCCCGGATTCCCTCTAAAAACACTCTTTTCCCTAGGATCCCACCCGACAGCAGCAGCAGCGTGGTGGGGGTCTGCGCAAATAACCCCCTCAGCTGCTTCCTGGGGTGTCCGGCCCTCCTGGACATCCGGCATCCAGGCAGGATCCTGCCTGCTCCCTGCCACCTGCACCTCCCAGCCACAGGGATTTTGCCCTTCCTTTTCAAATAATTGTTTTCCCCAAAAAAAAAGACTGAGTCTCCAGTGGGAATCCTGCCAGGAGAGACTTCCCAGAGGTGTCTCTGCAGATATCCTGTCCCGGCTGTGAGAGCAGCTGTAGGATCACACTCCTGCCATGGATAGCTTTACTTGTTAAACATCGCTGAGTGACTCGAAAGAGTTTGGACAAAAAAATCTGAAAAACCATAGGGAGAAGACCTGGATATGTAGGAAAACTAGCTGGGAATACCTGCCTAGCCAGGCAGGAGCGTGCAGAGAGCAGTAACAGAGAGCAGGATCAGAGGCTCCTGCCCAAGCCCTGTCCAAGCTGGTCCAGCAGCAGGAAGGTGGAAGGGAATGCTGTGCCCAACTCTTCCCTGCTGCTTCCTCCCTACCCCTGCCGTGGTTTTCCCTTTGCAGGGAGGAAAGGAGCCCGTGGGCAGTGCCAGCCCCAGCCCAGCACATCCCTTCTGCCAGGGCACAGGCAGCACCCAAAGAAGGCTCTAGGCACGTGTGGCTGTGGTGGAATTTGATTTCCAAGAGACCCAGAAACGGAGCGGGGCTCACTCCACAATGAACCAGGCGGAATATAATCGGGGCTGGGAATTCTCAGAGCCTTTTCTCCCAGCAACAGCCACTGGAGGTGCTCAGCCGTGCAGCACTTTTCATTAAAACTGATCTAAAACCAAGAAAGTTTAAACAAAAGGGTTAAAGGTTTCCCCTTCCTTCTCCATCTAACCCCCAAAAAGATGGTTAATTAGGAGCTAGGAAAGCATCGTTTTGGTTTAACTCCTACCAAAATAGCCTTGAAATGCTCTGTTTTGCTCCGACCTCCTTCTCCAGCACCCCCCCAGCACTGCTCCCTGCACAGCCCTCCGGGTGCACACTCCCACCTCTTGCACGACCCTCTGCCTGTACATCCTCTGGCACATCCCTCCGCTTCCAGGTCGCTCTGCCTCGGAATCCGCTCCTCTCGCACATCCCTCGCAAGGTCTCGTCTCTTCCGTTTGCTTCTATTGCCCTCTGCTGGGCTCTGGCAAAGGGAAGGACGGCGCCCTGGGAAGAGCCCTCTCCCTCTTTCTCACCTCTCCTGTGCTCTCCCCTCCTTTCCCTCTGCAATTTTAGGGGAGCGCAGACCCCATTCGTGATGCCAGCACTCCTCAGCAGCTTGCACACATCCTGGAGAGGCAGCTCTCCCCCCGGCACTGCTCACATGCCCATGGACACGGCCGTCCCGGCACATCTGGGTGGCAGGACACGGGTGACACTGACCAGACACCACTGGAGTCTCCAGGACATCCGTGTGTGTGAGGTACAAACCAGCTCCAAAGCTCTGCCCATCCAAAACTGGGCCAGATTTCCCCCGCAGGCTCGGAGCAGGACGGATGGAGCATCCTGAAACCTTTGCTCCCTTCACCCTTCGCAGCTCAGCCAGGGCCAGCAGGGAATGCACAGGGTGGTTCATACAAAAAAACAGAGGAAAGGAGGATACCTGGAAGGGACACACTGCCAAAATCAATGTAGGGACTGGAGTCACTGGGGAGAACCTTCAGACTGCCTGGGGGGGGGAGCTGAATCCCTGATCCAGGGACTTGGGATTCAGAGAGGAGAAGGTGGGAAATGCAGGATGAGAAGTGTCAGGGCTCCCAGGGAACCAGGTGGCAAAGAAGTGCTGCCCTGAGTCATAGAATCATGGAAGTGGAGGATTACAGCATTCTAGAAGCATGGAATCATGAAATCTTAGAATCATAAACTGCAGCATCGTGGAATCATAGAGTCACAGAATCGTACAATCATGGAATTGTGAAATCACGGAATCACAGAATTGTTCATGTTGGAAAAGCCCTCTAAGGTCACCAACTGCTGCCCCAGTAGTGCCAAGCCCACCCCCAAACCTAAAATCAAGAAAGTTGGAACAGAAGGATAAAACATCTCCTCTTCCTTGTCCGTCCAACGCCAAGACAATTTATTTTTGAGTTTCGAAAACATCATTTTGCTTTAACTCCTCCCGAAGTGGCCCTGAATTGCCCTGGTTTGCCACATCTCCATCCCTAAGTGCCACATCCACCACATCTCCATCCCTGAGTGCCACCTTTTGAACGCCCCCCGGGGTGGGAGGGAAGGGACACTGGCTGGCATTCATGAGTGACATTTGCTGGCAGAACAACGGTGCATGGACGTGCTGATGCCTCGAGGCCAAGGAGCTTCAGCAACGCCAAGGCCCACAAAGCCCTGAGGACCATGGGAAGAGGAGGGAGAATGGCAGCGTGGGCTGGTTGTGTCACACCAGCGTGGTGGCTGTGTCCCAGAGTCCCACTGGGGCCAGGCAGCAGCTTCCAGGCCAGATCCTGAAGATCTGCTGCTCTGTTGCAGTGACATCCATGCCCCACACTGGGCCAGCACCACCCAGCTCAGGAAAGGAACAAATTGGCAGCATTCAGATGAATATTCTTCATTCCCAACCATAACATTTCTGTCCTCTGGCAAAAAAAGCCCCCCTCAGGTTTTCAGCAGCTTTTGCATTTCATCAGGTTGAATCCAAGGTGGAAAAGGGAAGAAACTGGAGACCATTTTCCTTGGAGAACTGGGGGGATTTCATCAGCAGAGGTGCTGTGGAGGCAGAGTGAAGCTCTCCCACCTGCCCCAGAGCTGGAGGGAAGGGATGGACCAGCAAGGATGGGTCATGGAGCAGGAGAAAAGGAAGCTACTATCCCACCAGGATGTCCTGGGATCCCCTGGGGATGACCAGCTTCTAGAGGGATGTTCCTTCCTCCTCCAACACAGTACTACTTCCCTTCATTCCCCCATCCTGTTCAGACCTGCTTTCCCCAGCAGTTGGAGAAAAATTTGGAGAAGGGTAGCACAGGAAGGAAAGGAGGGAAAAATAACAGCAGGTCCTTGGGCACCAAGGGGATGGAAATGAAGGTGACTTCCAGATCTCCAAGGCAGCCGCTGTCCCTCGGTCACGGCTGGTGCCGGGCAGGATGAGGAGCAGGGACAGGCACCTGCCCGGCACTCTCTGCTTCCAGAAGTCCTCACACACCCACCGGATTACAGGTGATGGAGGAGAGGAATGCCTTCCACCAATTAATTCCCAAAGTGTAATTAACACCCAGGCCTGCTCTGTGTGATCCCCTACTGCTAATTAAGCATGGCACCGCTTTAATTCCTGCTACGCTGCACCATCTTCTCATTAAATCCAGGAGCAGGTTCCATCACGTTTCCCTTAGAGGGAAAAAAGGAAAGAGAGAGAAACAGAGCAGGATTTGTCTCAATGAGATATGATAGATTAGAGTTTGCTGGATAAAGAAAGTAGGGATGGGGGGAGGGCATGGAATGGGAAATTTCATAGGTGTGTGCGCACAGGCACCTGGATATTCTCTCTCCCCATGACCTCCTTACACCCCATCCATCAGCCTGGGGTTGGCTTATTCCAAGCAGCAGAGCCTCGTGTCTAACAGGCCCACTGGACACAATCTGCATGCCAATTACCAGAGCAGACCCCCTGATACTGGGAAATGGAAATGAGGAAATGAGCTGTCAAGGAAAAACCGGCATCAGCACGGCTGGCTCTGGATTGCCTGCGCTCCCCGCTCATCTCCACGGGCACCCTGCTCCGTGCGCTGCCGTGACAAGGAAGCCCTCGGTGGAAAAAGTCATCTGGAATAATAACAGAATAAAAACTGGTGATAAAAAAAAGCCACCCAAACAGCATTTTGTTGTTATTTGTGTTGGTTGGCAGCGTTGAGGACACAACGCAACATTCACACAAGGGCAAGAGCCCAGAGGATGATGAGAAGGGCAAAAGAGTTGGGATAATTTGGTTTTTAAGGTGGGTAGATCAGTGGTGAAAGGGAAGGACATGGAAAAAGGGTAAACCAGCTCCAGATCTGGCTCCTCTGATGCTTCAGGCTGGATGTACACCAGTAGCAGCAGGGCTGGACCATCCCAAACCCACCCACTGCAGGGCCTGTAGGACAAGGAAGCACATTGTCCGGGGGGACATTCCCCAAAATCAGGGTGGGAGATGATTGGAAACACTGGGTGGAGCACATCTACGTACAGGAGATTCTCCATCCAAATCTGGGGCAGCAACAAGCTCCCTGTATTAAAAAACCAGGTATTCAACCTGCTGCTCTCGGAGAGCTTTGCTGGGAGCCAGGGGAAAAGGGGAGCTGGAGCTGGGGCTGGTTGGTCCTGGAGAAATATTTTGGGGAAAAATACATTGAAATCCAACTATTGTATTGCTAGATCATCTGCATCCTGCTGATCCACAATGGAGAGGAGACAGAGGAGGGATGGAAGCTGGTGAAGAAGATGCAGGGAAGGGCTGGAATGGAGCAGGGGGCTGAGTGGTGACAGCAGGAGAAGGAGGAAGAGGAGAAGGAGGAAGATGACTCTCTTCTGCCCATGTTTGTGCGGGTGGAAGCCCAGGGGGCCAGAGGTGCCCCTCTTGGCAGCCCCTTCCCGTTCCCTCCTGGCAGCAGCTTTCCCGGGAGGTGGCAGTGCTGTGACTTGAGCATCACTTAACCTGCTCCCTGCTCCCTAACAACCTCACACATCAACCGGGAAGAGGCTGCGGAGCATGGCTACACGGGCTCTGCTTCCACATCCAGCGTCAGTATCCCAAAGCCCCTCAGCCCCGTGTGCACACAGGCTGCAGGTCCCCGGGGCTCCCGGGGGAGGGTGCCCTCCATCAGGTATTCCTGCACGGGAGGCTCTGTGTGGGTCCTGCCTCACGTCAGGCAGCATCGGGAAAAGGGGATGTTCCTGGCGGCAAACTGGGCTTACTGGGAGCTCGACAGCCCCCTCTGCTCCCTGCACATCACAAGTGTCCAGGGAGCATTTCCTGCCCTTCAAGATCACTCAGCAGCCATCCCAGGGCAGCTCTCAGAGGCACTCACTGCCTCTGTCCCACATCCAGCCTCCTCTCCTGCTTCCACGCAGTGCTCAGCCCCAGAGTGGGCCATGGGATGGATGCCTTGGCTCACACCTACAGGGGACATCCTGTACCTGACACACTGGGCTCCTGGGGGCCCTAGCATTCCCCATGGAGATTTTGGCTGTTCTCCTCCTGCTCTGTCTGATCTGCATGTGATCCGATGGGATCGCTGCCTCCCATCTCCACTTTTTCCCAGTCCTGTCAACCCTTGTATCACGAGAAGGACACGCTCACCCAGTAACAGGACATCTGCTGCCAGCTCAGGGCCTGCAGGGGGACACATGGCACGGATGAAAACCTCATCCCTTCTCCCAAACCACCATGGAGCAGCAACAGAGCAGGCAGGGACTCTGCAGGGACATGACAGACCGAGCCACCCCCAGCCAGCACTGAAAACCAGAATCCAGGGATGTGTGGTCCCACTGCTCCACTGGACTGGCCAAACGCTGGAGCACAAGCTCCAGCTTTGAGAAGGCTTTTTCCTGAAGGAGCAGCAGGATGGAGGGCAGTGACGGGGTGTGGGGAAGGGGATGACAGAGGAGACAGAGGCAGATGGGGCTGGCGGGGCGTGTTTTGCTCAGAGCTCCACCCCAGCCCCCCCAAGGCAGGATAACTCGTGCGCAAATCCCAGGAATGAGCAGGACAAGGAGGAGCTGAGCGACTCAGTTGCTTTATTGGGGGGATCTGGCAGCCCAGTCAGGGGGCTGGCTCACTCGGAGATGCTGCGGAAGGACTGGACGGCGGGGCTGGCCGCGCCCCACTCCACGGGCTTGCGGTACTCCCCCTTGGTCAGCACGTACTGCCGGCCCCGGTAGTTGGGGTGCTCGTAGAACACCCAGACGCCCTCCAGCACTCTGCAGGCGTGCACCTCACGCATGTGCCACTCCTCCATGATGGAAGGGCAGTCTTCGGTGGCTTCGAACATCTGCCCGCCGAAATCTCCCTTCTCAAACACCTGGATGTGGCCTCGGCCTCCACTTGGCTAGATAAAAAAGGGAGAGAAAATCATACAATCCCAGAATGGGTTGGGTTGGAAGGGATTTAAATCTCATCCGGTTCTACCTCCCTGCCATGCATCTTCCACTATCCCAGGTTGCTCCAAGCCCCAACTAACCTGGCCTTGAGCACCTCCAGGGATGGGGCAGCCACAGCTTCTCTGGGAGACCTAATCAGCAACCAGAGCATTGGATTGCTGACACATCCTGGCTCTGATGTGGGAGCAGAGCTGGGGCACAGTCAGGCTCCAATCAGGTACAAACCACTCCCAGCACACCAGGACAGGGCTGAAAGCTCACATCAGCCCCAAAAGCACAGGGATGAGCAGCTGGGTTCAATTTTCACAGAGCATCACGTGCAAGGAGGGTACAGAAGCACCGAGCCGGAGCAGAGCAGCCTCAGCTCAAACCCCACCACAGCCCCGCTCCGTGAGGAGGGCAGGGATAAGGCCAAGCCAGCGGTGCTGGGCTCGCTGTCCCGGGCAGGCTTGACCCCTTCAGCTGCTCCACGTGAGCACCCGGAGACCCCTCCAGTCCCCGCCCCTCCGGGCAGAGAGGACTTTAATGAGCTGCTGACCCCGGCGGGGCCGTGTTGCTGCGAAGGCAGCGCTGTTTCCCACCGGGATTCGAAGCGCTGCCTTGCCCGAAGGCACCGCGGCAGCGTTTAATCTGCAGCTGCCTGGACACCTCTCCCCCGCCTCCCCCGCCTCCCCAGCCTCCTCCCTCCTTGCCAGCCCCAGCCAAGCTCTGCGGGGTCTCGGGGTCTCCCCCAGGGCAAGAGGGAAAGCCAGGTACCAGGTGGATATGTGGATAAGGCTCCCACATTTCATCCTGGTGGAGGAAGCTGTGTTGCTGTTACATCTCCCATCTGTTTTGGCTCCATGTCTTAATGCCAGAACAATGCTCTGAACGGGTTGGAAACTCTCCCTGCCCTGTGCTAAGGAATTTAGACCCAGCTCAAAGCCAGAATAGGCTTAGAGGGGCGTTAGACCCCGAGATAGAAAAGCAAAACTTCTCAGATCCATGGAGTGGGAATTCACAGCTGTGCTCCAAGTCAGCCACACACGGATCACCAGTGTCTGCCCCACTGCTGGCAAAACCTCAGCAGCAGCACCAATCCCCACTTCATCCACACTCCCAGTTTTAAAGGATGCTTCTCCTCATAGGCTTCCCAAAAGGATCACTCCCTCTGCTCCTCTCTCCCCATCGTGAGTTTGGTGGATGAGCACAGAACCTGTGCTGCAGCAGGGAGATACAACTCCTATGTTCTCCCAATGCCTGGAGGCACCAGGCTGCTCCAAGCGTGCCCAAGAAGGGCTCCAGGCATCCCTCCCACTCCTGGGCTCTCCAGGGCTGCCCCTGGGACTGGTCTGTCCATGGCCAGAGAGGTTTGGTGACACTGGTTCAGTTCCCTGTATCAGAAGGGAGTCCTGGCTTGTTAGAGAAGGAACTGCCCCTCGTTCTGAGCATTCCTGCAAAGTCTACACCCCACTGTTACAGGCCTTGAGCCTGTTGGATCAGTTGGCAGCACACCAGGAAAAAGGCAAGAGGCAAACCTTGGAGTGACCTGCCCGGACACTGAAATCCCTAAAGGAACACACAGATGAAACTATGCTGCTGTTCCTATGGAAACTCACCCACACTCCAAGGGATCTGCAGGCCAGAGTGGGAGAGATGGACCTCCTTCCCACCAAACACCTATTCCCAGGAGCAAATCCCATGTAGCCACCCTCCCCGTGGGACCCCAGGAAGACGGGGGACCCTGTTTGACCACGTGAAACCCTTGGGGGTATGTGAAGCAAGGCACCCCCTGGGAAGGGGTGACACCTACAATCTGGATGTACTTGCAGGAGCCGAGGCGGTCGTTGAGGCCCATCCAGTGGTGGTAGTCGGGGTACTCCCCGTGGGTCAGCACGTACATGTTCCCGGCGTAGTTGGGCCTCTCGTAGGCCACCCAGGTGCCCCCATCCACACGGATGGAGTTGCAGCGGCTCAGGTAGGTGTGGAAGTCGGGGCAGTCGCTGTCGCACTCGTAGTAACGGCCGAGGAAGTTCTTGTCTTCATAGAAGGTGACCTGAAACAAGCAGAGGGGGGGGAAGGTGGGGAGGTGCCTCATCTCAGCACAGCTCCATATTCCAGCCACATCACAGCAGGAAATACTTGAAAACAGAGCCCTCAAGACGTCAAGAATCACCAAGTCCAACCACGGAACTGGACCAACTTACAGTCAATTCCCCAGTGCCTCCAGCTGCCACCAGTGTCCTCCCATTCCCAGCCCCTCGCTCTGCCCCAGTCCAACCCAACACTCCCTAGTGAAGTCCCGGTGCAGATGGGTTCTCCCTTTACCCAGCAAAAGATAAAGAACCCTTTATCCAGCAAAACACTATTAAAACAATTCCCTCCCACCTTCTCTAGATCACGAATTGCAAAATTATGGCCAGGGGAGCTGTAAGAAGTCAGTGGAATGTACAAAGCAGATTTCGGGGGACATGGGTTAGGCACTGGGTTAACAGTTGGACTTGGTGACCTTTTCCAGCCTTAACGATTCCATGATTTCCTTTATATTGGCTTACTGAGCACCTGCAGCGAGACCTGTACTGATAAGGGTGGGGAGAGGTCTCTTTCCTCCCAGGTCATGTCTCCCAGCCCACTTTCCTTGTTCCCACTCTAACAACACACTACTTGCTTTCTCAAACTCATTGCCCAAAGCTGGACATCACACAAGCTTTGCCCATGCCCAGGGAAACTAAAGGAGCATTCCATGTGCGTGGTGGGCAGCAGTTTTATGGATGTCCAAAGACTGTATTTGCAGTTGCCTTGTTCTCATTTGATTGTTGCAAGTTCATGAAACCTCTGATAAATTCCCGATCTATCGCCACATTTCTTTCCCAAGGAAAGGGAGCTGACCCCAAAGCACTTTATCCTGCTTGATCACAACCTGAAATGATCTTGGGAGGTGGTGAGCAAATCCCATTCCTCTCGCCTGAGGTATCACCCACCCAGCCTTGGAGAGGAGACCCATTTTACCTCAGAAATCCCTTCATGGAAATTCATGGAAACCCCTTCATGGAAGCCCAAGCACTAGACCAGACCAGTCCTTTCTCCAGCTCCATTTTAGATCCTCCCAGGTGGCAACCACTCATCAAGAGCTGCTCCTTCTCCAAAAGGGTTCCTGAGCCATCATGTCTATCCTGACTACATCCCCTGCTTGCTCACAACACCAGATGCTCTAGAGAGAATCTTTCTGGACACAGAGGATTAAACACCCAACATTCAGTATTCCACAATCCCATGGCTTTTCCATAGCTTGAGTATTAAGACACACCACCACCTGCTGTACTTCACCCATGGTGATTTGGCTACTGGTCTCGACGTAACCTCCCTGCTGTTAAAAATACCAGTCATTGTCACTGTTTCAACCCAAATCCAGGACAACTCGCTCACTTTTTATTTTTAATCATTCATTTTGTGCTAAAAATTAAATTAGCTGGAGTTTTCCTGGAGCTGGTTGGTCAGTTTGTCCCACCAGCCTGAGCAGGGATGTGGAGAGTCAGACTGATCACACCAGAGGATTCATGCTCTCAGTTTTGTGGCCTGTTAGTGGACATTTATTAGGCTAATGCTATTTCCTCCCATTTCCCTCTCCATTTCAAGGACTGATCTCCCATTAGGAAGCAGTCATCACTTACAGAACAACTTGTCCCCAAATCCCAAGCAAGCTCTTTCCCACCTTCATGCGATGGAGAGCTGGGAATCACTCTGATCTTTCCAGCAGGGAAAGGCTGTGAAAGGTGAGCACTCAAATCCCAGTTCCTGTTTTCCCACTCTTGGGCAGTTAACCACACTGGCCAGGTCTTCCCGGCCACAACCCGCTGCTGTTTTCCAGATCCTGCCTCTGGATCATTGTCCCTAGAAGTATCTCCTGAAAAATCTGCCAGCCTGACCCAGCAGCAATACCAAAAGCCCTGATCCCTGAGGTCTGGCACTCACTCACCACCAGCCACCCTCTTCTCAAAGCCAGTGGTCAAGGAAGCCACAGCATCCCTGGAAAACCCTCCACAGGGATTCATCTTTTCCCAGCTCAGCCATTATTCTCTGCTGGGACAGCTGATGAGTTCTCCCCCTCTCCAGCCTCCATCCCAAGCTCTGATCCTGTCCTGCTCCTGTCCATGCAGTGAGGATCCAACATGGTTGATGATGAACTCCACCCAATGTGGATCAGCTCTCCACGCAGAGGGATCTCTGGAAGTGTTCAAGGTCAGACTGGATGGGACTTGGAGCAACATGGGATAGTGGAAGGTGTCCCTGCTCATGGCAGGGAGTGGTACTGGATGGGCTTTATGGTCCCTTCCAGCCCAAACCATTCCAGGATTCAATGATGATCCTTCCCCACCCAGCCTAACACAACCACACTGGACCTTGGCAAAGCCACCTGGTGCTTCCAGAAGGGCATTTTCCCTCTACTTATAAAGCCACAAAGCCAAGAAAATCCAAGGGCACGGTAAGGATATGGCCATTCCCACAGAACTGTGTCCAATCAAAGTGCTGCTTCTCAGTCTATTCTCAGAAATTCAGGAATCCTGCCCACCAACTCTCCTGCACAGCCCTTCACACAAACCCTCGGTCATTTCAGACCTTCTCTTCCCAGCCTTCCTCCATGGATTCAGGCCCCAACAGAACAGGTTGATGTTTTCACCCGTCGAATACTGACAGGTGAATTCCAGATTTCAATTCCAGATTTGCAGCTTTGTTTCCATCCCATCCCTCTCCCAGGGAAACCGCCGTCCCTCAGCCAAAGGAAGCTCTGCTCCCAGCATCACCTGGTAACCTCTCCCTGCCCAAACCTTTCCTTTTGGGGATTTACCTGGCAGGTACCAGCTTTGCCATAGCAGATCTCCTTTACAGGAATGTAAAACTCTGACTTTGGTCACCTCACCTCAGTTATCACATACTTCTTTTCAACAGCAGCTCAGTTAGAAGGAAACCCATAAAAATTATCCAGCAGTGCCTCCTCTGTCAGTGACCCCTTTCCAGGGCAGATCACTCACCTGCGTTGTGAGAAATGGTGTTTAATTCTCTCCTTTGCTCTCTTCTTCTCCCTGGAATGTGCTAAACAAGAGCATGGCATAGAGAAATAGGAGATAACTCCTCCTGGCCATCTTGCTGCACCTCAGCAGCACAAAACCCATGAATTCCCTGTGGTACGCTCCGAGGGGACACGGCTTACGGCCCGGCAAAGGCAGAGCGCGCTCAAGGCTTTCCAAGCTGACGGGAGAGTCAAGGCCGGAGCAGCTGCAATTCCCCAGCACCTTTTTAAGGCACAGGCACAGAAAGTCTGCACCCCTAGGATCCAGGAGCCACCAGCACACCCTGAGCTTCCCAGACCAACACCCCAACCACCGTGAGCCAAGATCAGAGCCGAAGGATGGGGAGCAGCTGAGACCAAATCCGGATCTTCCACAGCATTGCCCGGTGTCTCCAAACCCACTCTGCTTCCAAACCCCTTTGGGTCTTACAGCCTTCATAGATTAAAAGGAATCCAACCCAAAAGCAAAATGCAGATGAAGCTCTCCCCACAAGCTCCTCACAGGTGTTTGACATTCCACCGGGGAAACTGTCCCAAAATCCTTGCCCTCCTTTCCTTTCCCAGCTGTTTCTCCCTGCCCAGTCCCAATCCTGCTCCAAGTTCTGTGGCACCAACCAGCCCAGCTCTGCTAAACTCAAGCCTGAGGAGCTGGATCCCCACCTGAGATACCACTCCAGCTGAAGCTGAGCTTCCCGACCTACCTCCTTCTCCAATTCCAACTCATCCCTGTCAATTCCACCGAACCCCAAGGCCAGTTTGCATCACTCAGGGAACACTATTCCCTTCGGTGCTATGGCCATGGTCCAGGAGTCTTTCTGTTGCAGCACACCCTTTGCTCCACCATGGAAAAAGGGTGTGGCAGCTCCAGTGGTGCCGGGAGTCAGGTTCTCCCAAGGAAGAGACTCCACGAGACTCCGCTCTGCAAGTGCAGTCATTCCCAGCTGGCACGGCCCCCTCTGCCCCCGATTTACAAGGCACCAGGTCCTGGTGAGTTAAAATCATTTTAAGATATCCTCTCACCAGTCACCATGCTTGACTCTATCCTCTGGCAGAGCCACACCTAGAGGAAGCAGCCAAAATCTGGGAAAAGATTTGGGAGGGGTCAGCTCCAGCTTCCCTCCATGTGAGGAGGGATTTCAAGCATCTCCTCCTGCCCACACGCTGACAGAGGGGGAAGCTGCCAGCAGAACAAAGAAAACAAAGTTTCTCCACAACTTACCCCTGTTAAATTCCAAACTTTTATCCAAAATCATGAACACGCTGCAAATAAACTTACCTTGGTTCCAGCTCTGGACATTTTCCGTTCCAGCCAAGCTCCCCTGTGCCGGAGGAACGTCAGAAGCTGTTACAAACAGCCAGGATCTGAGGTGCCCTTTTTATAACGGGCTTGTTTTAAACCAGACAGCCGCTTTGTCATGAGAATAGGATCCAAAAATTGAGTCAGTGATTCTGAGGCTATAGCCGATTTCCAGAAAAGCAAACAGGATTATGGAATAAAGGAAGGCTTCGCCATCCTCCCTTTGTTACCATCTGCTGAGTCAGAACACCAAAACTCTGCCAAATGCACTCAAAACACACAGCCCCCTGCCAACTCCGTGAGGACGGGGGGTAAATTGGCTGCTCCCTCCCTTCCAAGCTTGTTAAAGGAGAAGGAATTCTCGTTGGCTCTTAGGAACCCAGCCCATTTGTAAGGAGGGCACACGGTATTTATCATGGAATGTTCTGGTGCAGCAAAGGATGCAGTCAAGGAATGATCAACAAGTGCTCAGGGCAGACACCAGAGGCTTGCAAAGACCAGCTCTGCACTGAAAGCTCTCAATGGAAACATCTGTGCAGCAAAGAGGCTGCAGATTTTCCTGGGACATCCTCTGTTGGAGCCACACTGCTCCAAACACCTCCTGACATAGAGGGAAAGAGGGATGTGCGGCCATAGCCCTGCAAAAAGCAAGAGATTTCACACATCAAATGATGCCCAAATTCCTGATTGTCTGTGCAAGTGCCACAAATTCAGCTCCAAACTCTCACCCCCCACCTGAGGTTGGAGCAGAGGAGTTTTCCCTCTGGCCACACTCGGGCCCTCCGAGCGGGGAGGCCGAGGACGCTGGCTTCCACAGCCACCCCCCCGCCAGTGCATGATGAAAATCCACCTCTGCAGCTATTCAGCGCCCCAGCCCAAAGGCTTAGTGAGACAAAGGGACACGAATTTGGCACAGCAGCGCCCGAAACACGCAGCCCCTCTTTCAAATCTGTCAGGACAAGCACTCTCGCAACAGCAGCTCTGTAAATGCAGGCAGATGGGAGTGCCTGGGGCACACACGCTCAGCAGCAGCTCCTCTTCCCATTTTGGGAGCCTTGAATCACCCCGTGCTGTTGCTCTCACTGGGGCCACTCGGGTTGATTTAGTTTGGAATTCCTGAAGATCAGAGTTCAGGCACAAGCTGGGTGCTCTCAGCAGGTTCACTCAGAGCTGTGGTCACTTTGCACCCCCTTTAAAAGTTGGTGAAATGTAATAAACTCATCTCACATAAACAGAATAAATACAATAAACTCACCTCACCTGCCTGCAAGGGAGACCTTCAGAGGAATTCTGAGGCTGTGCACTCCAGAGCACTGTGCCTTCCCTGGCTCTCAGCTTGGATAGCTCTTCCCAAGGCACCACCAGCTGCTGCCTCCACTCATCCATGCAATGCCTTTGCTTATTTTCCAAGCTTATTTAGGTGCTCAGCTATGAGCACATCTCCCCAAAACAGGTCCCAGCAGCACAGGAGAATGGCGCTTTTTCAAGCTGATAATCTTCATGAGAAATATGAGAGGTAGGAACAGGGTTTGTATCAACACCTTGTACCAGAGCAGCCTTGAAAACCTTCAGCTCCATGGCTGAAGCTTACAGGAGTTTAACTTTCAGCCTGGAAGGACTTACAATTTTTCTGGCCCCACTTTCCTCATAAATTAGCACTTTCTCGCACTGGCAGGTTCATTAAGATTGAAAATATTGTGTCCCTCTCATACCCACTGCACAGGTTTATCCACAAACTCTGGTTTATTGACATTTGTCAAAACAACACAACCACATACAAAAGTTCATCTTCACGTAAGTGCCATCTTCATAGAAAAAACCCTATTGGATTTCGTTCATTAAAAAAAGTAAACATTTCTTTTTCACATTTACAAAAACTGCTGGTTTGTACCACGAGGATGCAGGTGATGCCCGGGGCCTGCATCCAGCTTTGTCCCAGGATACCTGGTGTGCTGGATACCTGCTCACCACAGACACTGACTGTGGTGACAGCTCTGCAACAGGGCACACTTCATCTTGCCCTCAGTCAGCAACAGGACAGCTACAGCACATTCCTGGGAAGGCAGCAGTGAGCAGGAATCCTAAGGCAGCCAGTCAGTCCAATCCACACCGGGGCTGGGTGCTGGATCCAGGAGGTGCAGGCAGGGTGGCCACAAAGTCTTCATGAGAACCGGGCTGAGGGTATCACTGCCTGTCCCTGGGGCTCTGCAACAAAATAAAAGGAGCACATTTTACTCCCACCACCAGCAAAGAAAAAGGAATTCGAAGACTAAATCAAAAATAACTTTGTAATGGTTTGAAACATGCCATGGCAGAAAAACATGATAAGGGAAGGTCTCCAGCTCCTAAACCACTTCTGCTTGGGAAGAGTAGGTAGGAATTATCCAAAGTCTCATTGTAAGAATTATCCAAAGCATCACTCAATTCTCTTAAGCAAAACGTGGGATGGGCAAGTAGACATCAAGACACAGAGTTTCTCTGAAAGAGCAGCTATTCAAATCAGTTTTACAGCACATTATGTGCAAATCTGCCTTTACAGATGTCTCCAACAAATCAAAGTGAACAAGGCAGTGCTGAGGACACAAATTTCAGCTGAAAGGGGGTTTTGACAGCAAAATAAGAATGAAACCAAATGCCAGGCTCTTGGGAGAACATTCACTCAACAGACTCCTGCTTTTTCTACCCCTGCCTTGGGCTGTGCGCACAAACATGGCACAATTCTTGGGGATAGAGAAGAATCAGGAGAAACAGGCCTTGCACTCACCTCCCTTTCCTGCTGCTGCCCAGGAATGTCATCCTGCTGCCTGCTTGGAGCCCGTGGCAGGAGGGACCAGGCTGTCCAGCTGCTGCCTGTTCCCCGTCTGGACCAGCCATTCATAGAATTTGTTTTCCACCAACATCTGGAACTGTTTCCTCTGATCCCTGAAACCGAAACATCAGCAGGGAAGCATGGAAAAATCACGTTTATTTATAGCATTATGCTTCCACCTCACCTTCACTACCCAAACAAGCCTCCAGATTTATCAGGAAGAGCCAGGCTTGGTTCCTGAACCCTCTGTGCCAGGAAGAGAAGGTTTTTACCAAGTGAATGTAATGATAATGAACCCCAAAGGCAAAACCTGGTGGAGTTGGAGAAGCCACACAAAATTCCCCATCCCACCAGCACAACCACCCTGCTGCTCCAGGGCTGCCTCTGCCTCCTCTCAGAGCACAGCTTAAGAACCGTCAGAAAAGGGAGAAAACAAAGATTAGCAACCAGTGTTCAAGCACTAGGGACACAAAATTCTGTTCTGACGGCACCTGAGAGGATGGAGATCAGGGAAAAAAATGCACCTATAAGCACTCCTCACATCATTCCCGTTGCTCATAATCAACTGGGGTGTTTTTGGCAAGCCCAGCAGTAACAGGGTGGTCCACTCAGCTCAGGCTCCCTGGCACTGGTCAGCTGCCCAAGAGCATCTCCAGAACAGCATCCCAGCTCTCTGGAATCAGAACATCTCAGGAAACCAGCTCCAGAGGAGGCACCAGGATGATCAGAGGGATGGAACATCCCTCCTATGAGGAAAGGCTGAGAAAACTGGGACAGCCTGGAAANACTGGGACTGTTCAGCCTGGAAAAGAGAAGCTTTGGGATGACCTAATTGTGGCCTTCCAGCACCTGAAGGGAACAGACAAGAAAGATGGAGAGAGACCACTTCCAAGGGCTTGGAGTGACAGGATTAGATGGGATATTGGGGAGAAATTCTTCCCTGGGAGGGTGGTGAGGCCCTGGCACAGGGTGCCCAGAGAAGCTGTGGCTGCCCCATCTTGGAAGTGTCCAAGGCCAGGTTGGATGGGGTTTGGAGCAACCTGGGACAGTGGAAGGTGTCCCTGCCCATGGCAGGGGGTAGAACCTGGTTGGATTTTTAAGGCCCCTTCCAATCCAGCCCATTCTATTCCGTTTTGTCCCACTCAGCCCCAGAGAGGCCCCATGCACCCATACCCTTTTTTCAAGTTAAAGGCTGCTCTCTGTATGATCTCTTCCATTTGAGCCATTCCCCAAAAAGCAGGGTTCTGGGACACAAACTAACCCAAATTCCTCCTCCCCAGTGAACACAAAGGCAGCCACTTCTTTCTTCCCTTGTGGATTTATCTTCTCCAAGTGCTTTTTCTCTACCTTGATCTGCTACTGACCCTGAAAGACTTTCTGTCTGATACGCTCAGAAAATGAATAAACAGGATTTTATGCTTTTGCAAGTTGTTCCTCAAGCTGTCTTCTTGGTCCTGTCTTACGGGGGTTTTACTTTCAGCCTGGCAGGATTTGCATTCTTTTTTTGCCCCACTTTCCTCAATCAGACAACTTCAACTTCTTGAAAGACGTCTTCTTATTTCTAACACTCTCTTTCACCTCCCCGCGCAAGCACAGCAGCTTTTTTCTTTCTACAAGCCTGATATCCTGTTTGCTCTAAGCTTCCTACTTGTCTCCCTGGTTGTTTCCCTGCCTGCAGGAGACAACAGACATTTTCCACTGTCAGCTGCCCAGTTTCTTTTCAACAAGCTTCTAAACTTGCCAGAGTTTTCCCCCTTTCATGGAATAAGCAGCGAGCTCTCGCCTCCTGTGACTGCTGCAGCCGATGGCAAACCCAAGCACATCATCCTTATTCCCTCACACTTCTTTCACAGGAAGGTTCTGACAGGCCAAACACCTTCCCATAACTGTGGTGGGAAGCAGCAGCCCTGGGAGGACAACAGCTGGAGTGGGAAGCACCCTGGATGAGGCCGAGAGACACAATGGATGACTCCAGCATGAGGGCTGAAGCCTCTTCCCTCTCTGCTGCCCTTGAAGCCCCAGGGCTGGGAGTTGTGAAGGTTTTCTGTCCCCATCTCTGGGTCATGACTGCTCTGCCCCTCTCCTCCTGCAGCAAAATCCTGCCCTGGAATCCTTTCCCTCTCCCAGTCCAGAGCTTTCCAAGCTGCACTTTCCCCCACGCTCAGCTCAGAGGCACCCAGATTTCAGAAAGGAACATGGGAAGCACAGGGAGCTCCTCCAAAACAAGGAACCATCAAATGAGCAGGATCAGCTCAGCCTGGTACGATGGGAAGGGTGGACAGTTTGCCCCAAAGGAATGCTTTCCTATTCCATGTTTCCCACAGAATAAACCCCTCCAAGATCACTGCTATCAGAACCCAGTTACACACCCATGACCAGCCATCGACTGACACAAAACAGAAAGAAAATCTCCACAGTTTAGGGAGCAAAAGTTGTTCTCATCAAGTCTTTACAAATGGATGTCTGAAATGGAGTTTATCCCCATTCTGTGCTTGCCAAGGAAGCTGAGCAGAGGATTCCATGTGATCTGCTGGAGAGGAGTTTAAAAGCAACTGCCCACAAGGTGATCTGCTGCAATGATCCACATGCACATTCCCAGCTCACCTCAACAAGGGCTGGGACAGTCACTTAAAGCTTCAATCCCAGGGCAAAGGTTGGGCTCAGAGGGACCCCAGGCAGCTCAGGGTGCACACCCAGCCCTGGCCCAATCCACTGCCAGGGTGGATCCCTCACCTCAGCCCTTGGCAGTATCTGGGAATGCTTTTCCTGGAGTCTCACAAGCTGGGAAAATGCAACCATGAGAAAGCACCTCCTTCGGAGCAGCATGGGCAGCGGGGAGAGGAAGGGGATTCATTCCCCTTGGTGAGGCCCCACCTGCAGAGCTGCCTCCAGCCCTTGGGTCCCCAACATAACAAGGACGTGGAGCTGTTGGAATAGTCCAGAGGCCACGGAGATTTTGGATGCACCTCTGCTCTGGAGCCAGGCTGGGAGAGCTGGGGGTGTTCACCTGGAGAAGAGAAGGCTCTGGGGAGACCTCAGAGCCCCTTCCAGGGCCTGAAGGGGCTCCAGGAGAGCGGGAGAGGGATTTTGGACAAGGGATGGAGTGACAGGACAAGGGGGAATGGCTTCCCACTGCCAGAGGGCCGGGTTAGATGGGATACTGGGGAGAAATTCCTCCCTGAGAAGGTGGGGAGGCCCTGGCACAGGCTGCCCAGAGAAGCTGTGGCTGCCCCATCCCTGAAGTGTCCAAGGCCAGGCTGGACGGGGCTTGGAGCACCCTGGGATAGTGCAAGTTGTCCCTGCCCATGGCAGGAGGTGGAACAAGACTGCCTTTAAAGTCCCTTCCAACCTAAAGCATTTTGGGATTCCACAATGCCAAGCTATGACTGTGAGCATTACTATTCCCACTTTCCCAACCAAAATCCCAGGATTGCTAATTACCAACGCTCTAGAACCAACCTGCAAGACACGGTTCACACAACCCAAGGATTTCAGTGGAACCACATCAGACGACCCCTCTGTGTGTGTGGCTGAGCTCTGCCCTTCCTGCTGGGCACTCACCTGGTCAGCCCTGCCTCCTTCACCATGCGCTGCCACACCTGCACCTTCTGCTCCCGCTGGCTCAGCGCCTCCTGGTACTCCTGGGGAAGCCCCCCTGGAGTCTCTGTGGTGTCTCCTTCCATCTCAAAAGGAACCACGAAGGTGTAGAAGTCCGAGGGGGGCAGCAGGCGGAAGGCGCTCGTGTCACCGCTGTCCCTGCACACCAGCATGGGGCTGTCCCAGTAGTTCGGCAGCGTGGCCAAGCCCACCTGAGCCATGTGGTCTTCCAGCATGGGATAATGGGTGTGGAAAGGGGCAAAGCTCACTGCGTGGTTCCCCAAGAGGATAAGGGGCTGGGTGGGGGTGAGGGTGTAGAAAGTACAGCCAGTGGTGGCCGAAAGGGACAAGCGATGGCAAACCACGATGACCTTGATGTTGTCACAGCTCTGGACGTGGACAGAGGTCTCCACGGGGCCGAGGACAAAAGTGCTGTTCTGGCTCTTCTCGATGGTCACGGAGCTGCCAAAGAACCACAGAACTGTTAGGGTTGGAAGGGACCTCCACCCAGCCCAAGGCAGGGTCACCTGGAGCAGGTGACGTGGGAATATGTCCAGGTGGGTTTGGAATGTCTCCAGAGAGGGGGACTCCACGCCCTCCCTGGGCAGCTCTTCCAGAGCCCTACCACCCTTCAAGGAAAGAAGTTCGTCCTCATGTTGAAGTGGAACTTCCTGTGTTTTAGTTCATGGCCATTGCTCTTTGTCCTGTCTTTGGGCACCACTGAAAAGAGTCTGGCACCACCCTCAGACACCCCTTGGAGATATCTGTATGGATTGATGAGATCCCCTCTCAGCCCTGTCTTCTCCAGACTATTCATGCCCAGCTCCCAGTCTCTCCTCATCAGAGAGATGCTCCAGTCCCTTCCTCATTTCCACTGCCTCCGTTGGATCCTCTCCAGTAGCTCCTCGTCTCTCCAGAGGAGCCCAGAGCTGGACACAGATGGGCCTACAGGGCTGAGCACAGGGGAAGGATCACTCCCTGACCTACTGGGAATGCTCTTCCTAACACCCACTACGATCCCACAGGCCTCCTGGCCCCCAGGACACACTGCCGATGGCCAACCAGGAACCCAGGTGTGTCCCAGGAGAAGCAGAACTCACCGGAGAGGGGACAGGAGGTAAATGAAGGACTCATTGCAGCGATGGATTCTCACGTGAGCCCCCACCAGCGTGTCCGAGCTCTTGGCCAGGGTCTGCCTGTACACCTGGCTCATCACCACCATGGGGGACACCTCGGGCACCACCCGGGCACTGCAGGCGATCTTGGCTCTCCTGGTGGTTCCTTCCACTGCAAAACGAAGTTCACAAAAGTTCAGGGTCCAGCAATCCCTCAGGAAAATCATCAACCAAAATTCAAGGATGGTACTTCCCACGCCAGTCACACCACCCCCGATGCCTCCTGGGCAGGTCAGCTGCACGGTGCACCCAGAAATTCCAGAAATTGGGAGACACTGAAGGATCAAAACCACTTCAAGATTATTTCAGAGCAGCCAAAGCCTCCCACAAGCTCCAGTCGACCCCAAGCAAGGAATCTCCACTTCCATGAGCCTATTCCTGAACACAAAACTTGGCTTGGCACAAAGATCCTGAAGGCAAGTTTTAAGCAGGAATTTTGTGGTTTAAAGCAGGGAAATGATCCCTCTAGGACACAATCCTCGAGCCCTTCCCTGTTCTCCCTAACCCACTGCCTCTCTTGGAATCCTGCAGTCAGGAAACAAAACACTGAGTTAAATTCCTTATCCCAAGGTGGAAAGTGCCTTGGCTCCACTGCCATGTCCCTGCAGGAGAGGGGCTGGATTGAAGACAGGAAACCTAGAGCAGTTCCCACCCCACTGCCAGATCCCTGGCCAGTAACAAGAGCTGAGTTCCTATTTCTGGAGCTTTTTCCTAAATTTTGTTTATATTATTTATTTGTATTTCTTTTTCTGTATTTCTCAATTTATTTCTGCATTTCTAATGTTCTATATTTCTATTTCTGTATCTTTCTCTACATTCCTGCATTTCTCTTTTTGCATATTTCTAGATTTCTGTATATTTGTTTCTATTTTCCCACATTTCTGTATATTTCTACTTTCCATATTTCTATATTCCCCCATATTCCTATTTCCCCCGTTATTTCCATTTCCCCTGTTATTCCCATTCCCCCCTCCATTCCCACTCCCCCCACCATTCCCATTACCCCCGCCATTCCCGTATTTCTAAGAACAACTTCCCAGCAGTTTTTCCCAGGTAACCACCTTGCTGCGCCCACGCGAGCTTCTTCCCAGCCTTGAGGCAGGCAGTCATTCCCAAAGGATTTGCGGTGAGGGAGGAGCGCAGCCAGCTCTCCAGCTTGGGCAGGGAGAAGGCTCTGGCCACCTTGGAGTAGCCATTGTGGCCATGGCAGTGCTGACACAGGGCCAGCTCGTGGAGGGGCTGGACCATCCTGGAATTGCTGACGGTGCCCTCGAGCAGGAAGCTGAGGGCACGTACGGCTTCGTAGGACACCAGGCTGCTGGAGGTGGAATGGGAAGAGGCCGAGAGCTGCTCCGGCTCCAGCAGCAGCTCCAACATATCCAAGAGGTGACTCTGCACAAAGGCATGGTGCTCCTGGTCGTTCCAGTTCTGGGAGGGCAGGAAAACACACAGGGAGGTGAGTTCTCCATGCTGAGAAGCTCCACAGACGTCATACATACATATATATATATATGTATATACCCTTACTTAGAATCCTTCTAAAAGAAGGAATACATACATAACACAGAGCTCATTCCTGCCCACTCCTGCTGCTCCATTCTTCCAAAACCTAGAAAGCCACCTCCCTCCAAAAATTCAAAATAAAACATTTTGTTCCAACTCAAGTACCAAATATTTCCTTCTAGAGAGCAGCACCAGGCTCTCCTGCAATCCTACACCAATCCAGGCAGCTGCTGCTGGCATTGGAAAGGAGGAAACAAACCAATAACTGACACTCAAGGTCTTGGAGCTGCTCCATTGGGAAATTCCTGCAGGTGTGCCAGCCCTTCGGCCAGAATTCAGTGCCGCCTTCCAGGATTAAAAGCAGAGGGTCACTTCCCCACACCAGTAAATCACACAACCTCTGAAACAATCCTTAGCTCAAATTCTAAAGGGCTGCAGCCCAAAAAAAGCAGGAGACTGGAATTATGGCAGAGCTTAACAAAGCCAAGCTTTCTGAAGGAACAAATGGCTGTGATTACACCTTGTCCTCCCCATCATTTGTTCAATGCTTCAGAATAAAGTCATCCAGTTCCTGTTTTTAATGATTCCAGCTTGTCCAAGCTACATTTCACCATGTCATCCTGCTCACAGCTGCACATCCTTGCCAGAATTCCAGAGGTTTGCAGCTGGCCTAACATGGGATTACCAATTGTAATTCACTCTCCCACACAGAGCTGCCCACAGGACACATCCAACTCACTCCTTCCTAAATACTTGGCAGTATTTTAAAAGGAAGCAGCATTTACACATGGTTGATCTACAGCTGAACAACTGACTGCCCTCTCAGAAAGAGAACCTGATGCCAGGGAACACCTTGGGATCCAATACTCCACACTGGATCCTGGGAAAGGCACTATGAACATGAGGAAAGCTTCCTGTTTGACTGATAGAAACAGCAAAGAGTCTGTTGTTTCTTAAAAAGAGACTTGCCAAGACTCTGAGGTAAGTTTCAGTTAGTTTTGGACTCCAGGAAAGTCTCATGGAAAATTTTTAAAAACCTTTTTATAAACTGCAAAGAATACTTCACTTCATTTACTATAGAACAGGAATTCTGCAATTGGACCCTTACTCAGACTTTGCCATAAGTCAAACTCTTCCTGGAACAAACTAGCCACATTCGAACCCCTCCCAAGGCAGTTTCCCACAGGGAAGATGCTCCTGCACGCGAAGAATCCCAGAGCCACCAGTACCTTATTCCCGCTGGCCGATTTCCCAGTCAGGCTGGGAGACTTGATCCTGGGGCTGGGCCACTCGTCCCCGAGCAGAGACCTCCGCAGGGAAACGTTGTGGAGCTGCTGCACGTACAGGAAGAGCAGGAACTGCAGAGTGTCCACGGAAAGCTAGAGAACACAGGAGAGACAGGAGGGTCAGATCGGGCTGGGCTTACCCTTAGGCTGGGTTTGGACGCTCCTCCGTCCCCGCCTCAGGACGGGTACGGGCTCTTGCCTTGCTCCGCTCCCGCTCCAGCTCCTCGGCGCTGGTGCAGGCCGCCTCAGCCTCGGCCCACCGGAGGCGGCGGGGCGGGTCGGGCCCGAGGAGGCCGCGGAAGAGCTCGAAGTAGAGCCAGGCGACCTCGCGGCTCAGCTGCAGCTTCCCGCAGGCGATGTGCCGCCAGCGGGGCCAGCGCAGCCGCGGGAAGCACCCTTGATCCGCCCGCGCGCGGGCGTAAGCGGCCGCCTTGCGAAGGTAGTGCGGGGTGAGGCGGGCGGGCGGCGGGGCCGGCAGCGCGCCCACCAGGAACGGCTCCGTGCGCACCCACAGCCGCACCGACCCCGCCGCCATCGCCGCCATCGCCGCCGCCACTTCCGGGTTCTGCCGCGGGCACCATAGAGACGGCCCTTCCCTCCCGCTCCGGAGCCGCCGTCCATTGGCTGCGCTCCCTAGCGCGGGGGCGGGAATAAGCGACGCGCTGGCTGATTGGCTGTGTGGAGGGAAGTCGCGCTGGAGCGGCAGCAGGGCGTGCCCGGGGCGCTCGGCGGCGACGCTCCGGCAGGCGATTGGCCGGAGGCCGTGAAGTGTGAGCAGCCCATTGGCTGATGCCGCGCGGCGTCGCGCTCCCATTGGCTGGCGGGAAACACCCCGCGCTCCCATTGGCTGGCGACAGCCGCCGGGGCCGGGGCGCTGCGGACCCGCCCGGACGCGCCGCTCCCGCAGCTCCCCTCGCTCCCCCTCAGCCGGCAGGGCCGGGCCCGTCATGGCCCCCGCCTGGATCGGCCGCCTCTGTCTCCTCCTGCTCTGCCTCTGCGGGGAGGCCGCCGCGGGGTGAGTGTGCCGGGCCGCGCCCACGGGCCTGGGGAGGTTCCGCCTCAGTGCTTGGCCGGCCCCCCCTTTCTCAGGGTCGGCGACCGCGGCGCTCACGGGACTCCTCATCCTTTTCCCTTCATTTCTTTCCCCTCATACCTCTCCTCTCTCCCCTTTCTCCTCTCCCCTTTCCCTTCTCTCATTTCCCTCATCCCCTTCTCCTCTCCCATTTCCCCTCATCCCATTTTCCCTTATTCTTTTCCCCTCATTCCTTGCCCCCCTCCCATTTCCCTCCTCGTCTCGCTCCCCCCCGCCCAGTCCCCTCTCTCTTCCCGTCCACTCCCCCTTTCCCCTCTCTTTTCCCTCACGTTCTCTCTTCCCCCACGGCAGGAGGGACTTCTACAAGATCCTGGGGGTGTCCCGCGGCGCCTCCATCAAGGACATCAAGAAGGCGTATCGCAAACTGGCGCTGCAGCTCCATCCCGACAGGAACCCCGACGACCCCCGGGCGCAGGAGAAGTTCCAGGATCTGGGCGCTGCCTACGAGGTGAGGCCGGGAGCTGGGAATGTTCTGCCGGGCTGGGAAGAGTGGATGGGGCTCGTGGGAAAACAGGCTGGAGCTTGGCCAGTGAGACTTGTGAGGGTTCATCCTGTAACATTCAGACGAATGAGAAGGAAGGTTTGTAGGGAATGTAAAAGCTCTTCCATAAGGTGCAGGTGGAATCCATCCTCCTCCCCCTGTTACTGCATCGAATTCCAGACACTCTCCCAAATAAAAAGCAAAAGTCCACAGGATACTAGGTTGCTTGGAGAGCTCCTCCTGCCAGAGGACAATCCAACACCTTGGCTCTCTCAGCCAGGAGAAAGCCAAGGCACCTACTTAAAGTTCTCTGGAAATTTTTACTAGTTCCTCGAGGGAGAAATGGAGGTACAGCAGCTCCAAGTGTTGCACAGGGATTGGGGGGTGTGTGTGTGTGTAGGGCCTGGCTGGGATTAGTCTGAGCTGGTGGGAGGTGAAAGGTGCTGGGCTTGACTTTTAGAGGATATTGAGTAGGAAAAATAATTGTGGGTCACATATGCAGGCGAATCCCTGTTGTTTCCATGATAATATTGTGGCTTGCAAATGATCCCTCACATAATGGCACAGTGCAATAAATAAATCAAATATAGTTTATTTTATTGCCCAAAGGTTTAAAGTCAAAGCCTACTTTCCCTGGCTCTACATACATAGTATGGAATGAAATTTGGGATGTTTCTTCCATGTTTTCTGTCCTTTTTGTCCTCCGCTGTTGGATTCCATCTGCTCCTGCTGTCCCCTGTGCAGCAGAGACCTTGAGGAAGATGGTGTTGCAAAATTCCATCAGCAGAAATTCCTAGCAGTGTTTGGGTGGGAGGTTGGGGTCCTCTGGGAGGAATCCAGCTGCAGAGGAAAGGGGTTTTGTATCCTGGCTCCTGCTTCCCTCCCTGGTGCTCCTCTGCTCCTCAGATATGCAAATATTCCTCCGATGAGAAAGTGAGAGAACCAGCTGGAATTTATTTCTCTGTGTTGAGAAACAAAACTGTGCACTTTAGTTTTGTCTCAGAGCTGGGACCCCTTTTTAGTTCAGACGTAAGTAAATTGGTTGGACTACCCCAGGGAAACCAGTGAATATAAATAAATGGTTTTTGTGGATAAATGTAATTCCCAGTCATTTGCAGCACCTCGAAATTGATTCATGTGGAGCTGTGAGCTTGGTGTTCCTATGAGCTGGGACCTTGTTGGCACTTTATGCAGGAAAAGGATTTCTCTACCTCTTTCCTGAGTCCCAGTTTATTTAAATCCTTGCCAGCAGTTGAGATTATTCTTCCTATTTAAAAACTTGATGATAAAATGATTGTAAAATCAAATCAGAAATCCAGTATTGATGTGTGTGGTTTTTGGAGGAAAGTTCTGATGCCCTGCAAGGTCTTTGTCCCTGTTTAGCCACAACAGCTTGGAAATCCTTCTGCTAAATGAGCTGTGAGATGCAGTGGATTTGAAATGGTTGTTTTGGGCAAAATGGAGCCAGAATTGGGTGTCCTTTATAACCTCAACCAGGATTTTCCTTGCCATAAAGCCTCTGTTAGCAGCATCACTGCTCAGGGGCTGGTTAGTTGACTCTGGCAAAGCTTTCCCAAAAAATTGCGGGGAAAGTAGGTTAATGAAACTCATCAGTCTCTTCGTTTTAACGGGCTCGGTGATTCCAGCCTGGAGCTGCATGGTCTGAATTCGGATGTTTCAATTAGGAAGGAGACTGATCCCAGGAGAGGGAGCTGAGACCCTTCTGCATAGAGTCATTAGTCTCAGGATGGATTTGGGAGGAGTTTCCATGGGAATCTGAAGTGGCACAGGGAGAATTGAACTCTTACCTGTTGGGTGAAACTCATAAAGTCACTGTTGGTTTTTTCCCTGTTGCCTGCATTTATCATTGGTTATAATTCCACAGAATCCCAGGATGGTTTGGGTTGGAAGGGACCTTAAAGCTCATCCTGTTCCACCCCCTGCCATGGGCAGGGACACCTTCCACTATCCCAGGATGCTCCAAGCCCCGTCCAACCTGGGTTTGGACACTTCCAGGGATAGGGCAGCCACAGCATCTCTGGGCATCCCAAATTTCAGGCTGGTTTTCATCTTTTAGCCTCTGCTCCACCTGTTGAGTTGATTCTCCACCTGTTCCCATTCCTGTCCAGCCTTCTGAAAGCCAACCTGGCAACTCTGGCCTTCCCAAATCTGACCAGCAGGGGAGGAAGGGGAAGGAATACTAAATGTTACCAGAAACTTTCATATCTCTGAGGAGGGAAAGAGCAAAGATCAAAACTTAGGAATCTAAATCAATGCTTTACAGTCCCAAAAGTCATGACTGAGACACGGGGGTGGGGGATATGTGATTATTTTTTTCAGTGTATCCTGCTTTGTAGGATTTGAGTTATTCCTTCTCACACTTTTCAGTATTTAAGGTAAACTCAGTGTTTACATTTTCTGTGTTGCTCCTGCTGTTTTAATGAATGAAATGTGCTTTTTATGGGTTCAACTTCTGTAGACCAGCACAGCAAGCAGGGCGTCAGTAGTGTCCCCCAGTGAAGAGTGCTGGCGACATTCAGAGCCTTGTTCAACACCTCCCCTCAGCTCCAGGTGAATGCTCTTCCTGCTTCCATGCCTTTCCAGGTGCTGTCGGACGAGGAGAAGAGGAAGCAGTACGACGCCTACGGAGAGGAGGGCTTGAAGGATGGACACCAGAGCTCCCACGGAGACATTTTCTCCCAGTAAGGAGGTTTTACCACTTTGGGCTGTCCTACAGCTGCTGCTCTGGTGTTGTGATGCTCAAGCACCCCTTTGATGTGGTTTTTACCCAGTCCAGTGTCACTGATGTGAAAGCTGAGAATTTGAAGAAATACATTTACAGTGAGTGTCCCATGTGAAATTTCCAATTCTGGTGTGCATCCAGTTTTGTTCTGCAAGCAGGAACCCGTGGTGACTTCCCACATGGACAACTCTGGGCATTGTGGGTGATTTTTCAGGTGCAGCACCTGCATTAAACGTGTGGGAACTTTCTCAGGTTGCCTGTGTGTGATTGAGGTTTTATCCTTTGTCACTTTGGGGACACTTTTCCTTCTGCCAATTGATGCTGTGGTGACTTCCACAGCAACTGTAGGATTCGGAGCCTTAAAATCCAAAGGCACTTGCACGTTGCTTGGAGAGAACCTGATTTTCTGCCCCTTTGGATAAATTTCCTAAAATAATTCCCGAAGTTGCTCAGCTCCTGTAATCCTGAGTGAGGACTTGCACTGCTGCTCTGCTCTCTTCTGAAGGGCAACATGCAGGATTTCTAGGGAGTTTTCTTCATCCCTCTTGTCCTCAGACTCCTGAAAACCAACCTGCTAGCAGTGCCTTGCAGCGCTACTCAGAGTTTACACCTTGTGGAAGTGGTAGCTGAGCAGCAGTGCAGTACAGAGAGGTCAGATTTCAAGTGTTCCTGCTCCAAACCTGGTTTTCTTTAGTGCTGAAAACTCTTCCAAAGTGGCTGCTTTGTTTGAAGGCTTTAGGTTGTGTCCTGGAGGAGCAAAAAGAGGTTCCAGGATTTGCTTTGGAGCTTTAGGATTTCACCCAGAATTCCTTCCTGAACTAATTGATGTGCTTAACTCCAGCTTCTTTGGGGACTTTGGATTCATGTTTGGAGGAAACCCTCGCCAGCAGGACAGGAATATTCCCCGAGGAAGTGACATCATCGTGGACCTGGAGGTCACCCTGGAGGAGGTGTATTCAGGAAACTTTGTAGAAGTGAGTTTACTTGTCCCAGTGTTTCCAGCCTGTTCCCAGGTTTGAGGTGCCTGACCAGTGCTCAGAACATCTTCTCCCAAAAAATAGGGCTGAAATAGATGCTCCTTCTCTGGCAGTGGAGGATGTTGTGGTGCTATTTCTTTCAACGGACTGAAGAAACCACACATTTATTCACCTCTTCCATCTGGCAGTGTCTCCATGAAGTGTGATAATGCTGATTTATTGGCAGTCAGTCACTAGCTGAGCTTTTTTGGTGCAGCAGCCCAGCTGGAAAAGGTGGAAGTGGTCCCTCTGTAGAATTTAGTGATATTTGAGGGCCTGTTCATAAGTTTCAAATTCACTTTGCAATTCTTGCAAAACCACACTGAGGATTTTTCACAGTCGCCTTCTATGGCCAGACGTGTCACTGCAAGTTTCTGGATTATATAGCTGGGAAAAGTATGTGGAAGATTATTATTTTCTTTTAAGCAAGCTCCGTCTCTGGTGCTGACATTCGCTCCTGTTCTGCATGTGCTTTTCCATTGGTTGATTTTGTGTTGTGGGTGTTTGGGAAACTCCAAGTAATTTCCCCATTGTGTGAGACAAGGAAGTGTCATAACCAAAGTGTGAGGAGTTCCGTCCTGGTGTTATCTTTCCCGTGTGGAAGAGTGTGCAGGGAGAGGAAGGAAAATGGCAACAGTGGAGTCAGACAGAGCTGTTCTGATATTTAATGTGTGATCACAAGGTGAAAACTTTGTCAGAGTGTTCTGTTGAGGCCACACAAAAACACATCCCTGCCCATGGCACAGGGCTGGAATTAGATGATCTTTAAGGTCCCTTCCAACCCAAACCATTCTCTGTTCAGGCTGTTGAGAAATCCAAACCCTTGTGGAGACCCAGGAATGCTGGCATCAACCTCTTCTCTTCCCTGCAGGTTGTCAGGAACAAGCCAGTGGCAAGACAGGCGCCTGGCAAACGGAAATGCAACTGCAGGCAGGAGATGAGAACCACCCAGCTGGGGCCTGGGCGCTTCCAGATGACTCAGGAAGTTGTTTGTGATGAATGTCCCAACGTCAAGTGAGTGTGGTGCTCGTTCCTGCTCCACAGAATCATCAATCCCCTGATTTTATAGATTAATATTTGGATGTGTATTCCAAAACCCACCGCTAGGTGGGGGAAAGCGCCTGTATTCCCGGGAAGAACTGGGAGTTTGGGAAAGCTTAACACCGGTTTCTCATTTCCAGGGAGTCACTCCTTATTCTTCCAGCAGAGACAGCCAGCTCTGTTGGATGGAGAGCTCCCCAATTCCCTCTTCCAGCCTTTTATTCCCTGCACACTGCAGTGAAAGTTTCATAACTGAATCTGAATGGGAACAACTGGACATGGAATGCCATGTTGTAGTCACACATCCAGATGCTGGCTGTGTGTTTAGGAGCTTTTGACTTCTCTACTACCTGAGTCTCAGCTCCCAAAAAAGGCAGCACTGACCCTCCAGTTCCAGATGTGAGCAAGGAGAGTGTGGGGGTGTTCTTGTTACCCCAGTAACACAAATGAAAAGTTGAAATAAAGTTTAAATAAAGTTAAAGCTGAATGCTGGGTTGCTCTCCCTGTTTTCAGGCTTGTGAATGAGGAGCGGACGCTGGAAGTGGAGATAGAACCAGGGGTGAGGGATGGCATGGAATATCCCTTCATCGGGGAAGGTATGTGTGTGCCCAGGTCCCTTCTGCTCCTTCTCCATGCTTCTCCATGGCACTGGCAGTGTCCAAGCCCCACATGTGGTTGGAAGTACTGTGTCCTCTGCACGTGCTGAAATCCAGGAGCATGTCCCTAAGTCTGGATAACGCTCCCTTCGCTGGGAGTGGGGACGTGCACAACAAGAGCTCTAAACCTGATGGTTCACATAACCCTTGAGCAGGAACATCTGTTCCAGGCTTGAGCATGTGAAGGGATCCCCTCTGCCCAAGGAGATGAAGCCCTTCAGTGACTAAAGGACATCATTAACATGCAGACAGGCCTTCCAGAACAGCAGAGAGGTGTGACCTTGCTGAGGCAGCATCAGAAAGTCCTGAGCTCTTCACGATATGTTTAAGCAGATTTTTAGTTATCTAAAGATCAGCTAGTGGCTTTTTTTCCTTTGACATGAGAGCTGCAAGTCTGTGTTTAACATTCTGCTTGTCTCTTCACTTGTTCCCAACTATTTCCTTTAAACGGAGCTTTTCTTTCTCCCTCACAGGTGAGCCTCACGTGGATGGGGAGCCAGGTGATTTGCGCTTCCGAATAAAAGTTCTTAAGTAAGTCCCTGGCCTAGTTAGGCTCTTGCTTGGCTGGGTGGAGCTTACCCTTCAGCAAAGCCCTGGCACTCAGGGCCGTGCAGGTGCTCAACCCTCACAGTGCTGGGGTAGCTGGATTTGCTGCTGTTAAAAGTGGAATTATCAAAGCATCTTAATTATTTTGGCTTGAATACATGGTGTGTGATTCACATGAAATCTCTGCTTTTTCCACAAGCACACTCTCTCCCTATTGTAAGGAAATGCACTACTAAGAAAATCGCTGTGTGAGTCAGGAGTTCTTGCCACACCTCACCACTCAGTGCCCTAGAAATAGAAAGGGCACTTATCAGTGCATATCTTACACAGGAAAATGAGGCTAAATTTGATTCATTCCTCACTTCCCTTCCTATTTGTGAGTTCTCCAAACTCCCAAACAGAAGGAAAGAAGCTCGAGGACCTGCTTCCCTTCTGGGAAAGAAGAAAAGTTCAGTGGCTCTTATTTCCACAGGCACCCAGTGTTTGAAAGGAGAGGAGATGACTTGTACACAAACGTGACAATCTCGCTGGTCGAGGCACTTACGGGCTTTGAGATGGATGTTGCCCACTTGGATGGGCACAAGGTGAGGCCCAGGGTGCTGTGTGTATCCCAAATTCACCTGCAGGGCTGTGCTGAGGCTTGGCTTGCTCAGGGTTTGGTTATCTGCAGTATTCCCTCTGCTAGAGCATTCCAGGCCAATTCCCATGGAGCCAAAATGGGCTCTCTATGAGAGGAGGGGTGCACAGTGCAGGTCTCACTTCCAGGCTGTCCCAGCAGTGGGTGGTGTTAGTTCTGGCACATGTCCCGTAAAGCTGCCTGGACCCTTTGGATATCCCTGGTTTTGGCAAGGAATCAGTATCAGTTGGAGCTCAGTGGGTTGGAAAGGGCGTTGGAGTATTGGGGTGCACACACAGAACATGGACTGCACAGGGAGGTGGTGGAGTCCCCATTCCTGAAGGTATCCAAGGAATACCTGGACCTGGCACTCAGTGCTCTGGGCTGGGTGACAAGGTGGGGATCGGGTTGGACTCAATGGTTTTGGAGATCTTTTCCAACCCAAATGATCCCGGGATCCTGATTCCATAACACTTTCAATGTTCTCAAATTCCTTTTCTCCCCAGGTTCACATTGCCCGGGATAAAACCACAAAACCTGGCGCCAAACTGTGGAAGAAGGGAGAAGGTCTTCCAAACTTTGATAACAACAATATCAAAGGCTCCCTAATAATCACCTTCGACGTGGAGTTCCCCAAGGAGCAGCTGACGCCCGACCAGCGGGAAGGTGCGTGGCCAGAGCACACCTGACCCCGACACAGCTCAGCCAGTGGCTGGAGCACTCAGGATGGGCTCTCCCGTCCCTGTGCCGCTTGTCCAACAAAACCCAGTTGGCTGGTGCCCTGTGATTAACTCCCATTTCCCTTAGAAGCAAGGAAGCTTGGCTGCTGCACTTTTAGGGAGCCAGATGAGGCTGGGATGTGCCGCTGCTGGAATGTAGTTCTTGGCAAGTTTGCAGGTACTTTGTTTTGGAGCTGCCCATCTGTCTGACCCCACAGCCTTGCTGGGCTCAGCCTCTTGTCTGCTTTGCCTCGGCTGGAATGGGATCACAGAGGGTTTTCCAGCCCCTGCTGCTACTTTCTTGGAGGCAAGACTTGTGGCAATCCCTCTGCTGCCGAGGGTAAGGAATGTCAGGCTGTGTCAGGAGAAGAGTTGTTCCTCTCTACACCTCCTTCCACCCCACTCCCTCTAGGAGATGTCTGCTGCTCAGCTTCAGTGCTAAGGTGGAAACTTGATGAACCATGTAGAAATCCTAAAATTGCCAGGAGGGTAAATCCTGTACTCCCAACTGGGAATTCTTTGTTGCAGCAGCCTCTGTGGTCCATTCTACTGCTCTTATCAGAGCAGGGGCCTCATCCTCTGCCATGGGACAAAGATGTTCCTGGCATCACCAGTGCAGCACTTTGGGAAATACCCATCCCCAGAACTTTTTCCAGGGTTTCTTCTGGAGGTGCTCTTCCAGTGGATTTCCTGGACTGCTCAAGTTTGTGGAGGGAAGCCAAGCCCTGGGTGGGTTTTTCTCCCCGCTGTGGCACTCACCGCTGCCTTGACCACACTGTGCCAGCTGCCACGTGCAGTCCACGTGTGGCTGCAGCTCCAGGTGTCCCGTGGCTCTTCCTGCAGCCTCTGGGCTGGGCTTTGAGTCATCCTGCTTTGTGGTTTTGTCCCTGTACTTCCCTTCTTGTTCCAAGAGTGTTGTGCAGGGCACAGTGACCACATCACTGAAGTCAGTCCAGGCTCTGCTGCCCTTCCAGAAGCTTCTGAAACAGGTGTGAGGTTATTCCAGTTGTTGCTCTTGGCAGTTTAGAGGACACTGGGCAAGGAGCAGTGACAGAAGCCTCCATGTTTTTGACAAAATTGCTCACACACCTCTACGGATGTCCGGGAACAGAGAGATGATGGTACTGGCATGAGTGCCCTGGGTGTTCCTCTCCCTCCTAAAGCAATTCCACATTTCCCGGGGGAAGGTGACTGGGTAGGCAGTCAGATGCCTTTCTGTGTGTGGGGTATCTCCAAACATCCCATGATTTAAGGAGTTTTATGAGGGAATAGGTCTGTCCTTGTGTGTGGCAGCGTTTCAGTGTACACATCCAAAGGAAAACTCTGGGCTTCAGAATTCAAAACATCCCTTTTTTCCTTATTGTTGGCAGTGGTCCTCATTTCTTATCTCCTAACCACATGTCCAGCTCCTGGGGCTGTCAGAAGATACTCTGGCTCCGAGAGCACCACCCTGAGCTTTGGAGTCACAGAAATAATACCCTTTCTTTCCTGCCAGTGGGAATCGGTGGCCTGTAGAGCTGACACTCCCTCTGTGTCGTAACCTGTCACTTCTTGTTGGTACCAGCAACATTTCCAACGAAAAATTGACTTCAGGCTCCAGTAAAAAGTGCCTGAAGTGCAGTAGCACCAAATGTCAGGACTCCTGGTTGGAATTCCTGGTTAAACCTTGGATATGTGCTGAAACATCCCGAGCACTACTGAGGGTGTCCTTCAGGCCAGCAGGCAGCTGCCAGAAGTGTGGGAGCTGCCAGGAAATGTGTGGGGTGGTGTTAATCTCACTTTTTCAGAGTTCCTGGAGCACACCTTTCTCTTCCTTTCTAAGAACCACACATCCAGGAGCCAAATCCTACCAGCCAGGAAGTGACTTGGAGCCTCCTTGGGATGTGGAGAGGAAGAGAATTTGCCTTGGAGAATGGACTGTTCCTAAAAATGAGCAGCTCTGGGATAGGGGTTCACTTTGTCCTGCTGTTCCTGAAAAGAGTTCAGGAATCTCTGGCCATCAGGCAAGGAACATGAGAAGTTCTTACCTGGGAGAGAGACGTCCTGCTTCCAGTTACTACTTCCAGGACAGTGCTCCAGTATTTTAACAAAGCTTCTGTGACCCTTGTGAATCAATTCACTGGTTTTAAAGGGCAGCCGAAAACATTTAAGGGCAGACAAGCAGGACAAGGGTTGCAGGGAGACAAACTGTCTTTTTGCAGAATTTTCTGAAGGATTTCCATGCCTGAAAGGTTGGATTTTTCTTCTGTAGAGGTAAATTGGTTGGTTTCATTACTGATAGCCAATCTAAACCTCCCCTGGCACAGCTGAGGCCGTTTCCTCTCCTCCTGTCCCTGTTCCCTGGGAGCAGAGCCCGACCCCCCCTGGCTGCCCCCTCCTGTCAGGGCCTTGTGCAGAGCCAGAAGGGCCCTCCTGAGCCTCCTTTGCTCCAGGCTGAGCTCCCTCAGCTGCTCCTGGTGCTCCAGCCCCTTCCCCAGCTCTGTTCCCTTCTCTGGACACTCTCCAGCCCCTCAATGTCCTTCTCTTAGTGAAAATTATTTGAAAGTTACCCACAGGGTGGGGAGTTTCCCTCTGTTTTGGGTCCTGTTTTGGGCTCAGTGGGTTTTGAGGCTGATCTGAGCCATGTCCTGAGGGGCCCCAGGGCAGTGAGTGACCAGGCAGAGTTACTCAGAGGGGACTCCTTCTCTAATCTCTGGAAAAACAGTGACACATCCATTCTTGCCACTCTGCTTCCTCTGCTCCGTGTGGACTTGCCCTTTAAGCAGCAGTGGAGACCTGCCAGCCCTTCCCTGTCGTGCCGACCCCAGGAGATGAGCTATTATGAATTTAAGGGCTGACTCACTCTTTTAGCCTCTTTGGTAAGAATTTGATACTGACAGATCCTTGAACCGCCAGTTCCTTGGAATGTTTCATGAACGGGGTTTCAGGTACGGGGAAGATGTGTTTGGAAAACCATCTCGACTTGTTGGTTGTGCTGTGTGTGTCACGCTCCCCTTTCCCTTGCAGGTCTCAAACAGCTGTTGAAGCAAGGATCAGTGCAGAAGGTGTACAACGGATTGCAGGGATACTGATGTGTGGAAAAACTGGACTTCCCTGGAAGTGCAAAGTCAGATTTGTTTGCGGTCTTTTCTCCTGCCCACTGTAGAACGGGAAAGAGGGGAGGGGGGGTGATGCTTGAGGTGGCAATGGTTGAGGTTTAGCTCATTTTGGATTTGTAAATGATGGAAGTGCTCAGAGTTGGGGGAAATACTTTTTCAGGACACAACTGGTGCTGCCTATCATGTTCCACATCCTGGAACAACAGAGATTCCTTGAGCAGGAAAAAACAGGTGGGGAAAGGAGTTTTAAATTCCACACAGATTGGAATTCCTGGTTTTTAAATATATTTTGATGTGACTTTTCTTGACCATCTCAACCTGTTTTCATAGCTGCCCCTGCTTTTTTATGTCCTTCGTGTCAAGCTCTTCCAAATTCCTCTTGTTTTGGGGTAGTACTTCTAATCCCAGCCCTTCCTCCCCTTCCCCTCTGAGTCCTGAGTGTGGTGTTGGTTCAGGGTCTGGTTTGGGGGCAGGAATACTGGTACTGTTGGGAGTGGGCTGGGCTGTGTTAGGCCCCACAATTGGGTGGGAAAAGAGGGAAGAGTCTCTCAAGGCCTCTGTGGGCTCTCTCTAAACTACCAAGTCCCAAAGGTCAATGCTTGGTTTGAAATTTGAAGCTGCACCAGCTTAGCAAAGGCTCCTCCATCACAGTGGGATTTGGGAATGGCTCCTGATGGCCTTGGTTGTCCCTTGTACATCCAGATGTAACCAGCAGCTTGTCTGGAAAAGTTCCCTCCCCTCCTGCTCTCTGTCCTCTGTGAGGACGGGTGAGGCTGATGGGAATAAAGTGTTTGTTGGAGTTGGAATGGCAAAACCTCCCTGGTGATCTGTTTCTGGGACAGACCTGGGCTTCCTGGTGCCAGGCAGCGAGAGAAACCGTGGGATCAGTAAGGTTGGAAAAACCCTTTGAGGTCGAGTCCAGCTCTTCCCCAAGCACTGCCAAGGCTACCCCTGACCCCTGTCCCCAAGTGCCACACCCACACAGCTTTTCAATCCCTCCGGGAATGGTGACTTCACCAGTGCCCTGAACAGCTGTGCTAGTGCCTGACCACCCTTTTAGAAAAGGAATTTTCCCTCTTATCCAATCTAAACCTCCCCTGGAGCAACTTGAGGCCATTTCCTCTTGTCCTTTCCCTTGTTCCCTGGGAGAAGAGCCCGACCCCACCTGGCTCCACCCTCCTTCCAGTTTCCTTGGGGCTCTTGGGGGCTGTAAAATGGGATCCTCCCATCTGCTGCCTGTTTGGGAAGTGGATGTGCTCTGGTTTGCCACAGGGAAGTGTTTACTGGGAAGCAGCAGAAGGAGCCTCGAGGTGGTTTTGTTTTCAGTTTATTCTGGTTTTACTTCACTGGGAGTTGGAAGCAGCTCGAGGTGGGCACAGCCCCTGTGTCCAGCAAGTCCCACCCAAACCTCCAGCTCCAGTGGGAGCTGACGCAGCGGAAGCAGCAGCCCTGGGAAGCTTTCCTGTTGGATCCTGTGTACATTTGCCTTGGCAGAGCACAGCAGGGGCTTGGGAGACAAACCTGGGATGCCAAACCCTTGGTCTCAGTGCTTCTGAAAATCCACAAGGATAAGCTGGTAATCACAGTTGAGGCTGCTCCCTCTGCCCATAATGCCCAGTCTTTTCCAGGTGCTGCAGAAGCTCTGCCTCTGCTCCCTCTTAGTTCAAATTTCCTCAGAATTCAAAGAACTTCCTTCCCACATCCCTGTGCATAGGGCTGTTTCCTGTTCTTTCAGCCCCTTGCGACCCTGCTCACCTGTAGCAATAAACTCAAAAAACTGGGATTTCACCCCAAAATCCCAGCTTCTCCCCAGGAGAAGGTGTAACCTTTCCTACCTGCACCCCCAGCAGCAGCCAGCAGATTTATTTTGAGACCAAGTCCTTGTTCCTGCTGCTGCTTTTCCTTTCCCTGCTAATTCCTTTCCTTCCTGTGGTTTGTTTTTACTGCATTGTGGGCCCAGGCTCTTCAGAGAACACAACAATGGCTGCAGAGCCCTGGCTTGTACAGCAGCGAGGAGAAAAACAGGAAAAAAAGCCCCAAATTCCAACCAAGCATCCCTGCTTCCCTCCACCCTTTCCCCCTGCTGTGGGGTGTGTTCGGAGCCAGAGTCCAATGCCTTTCCCACCTCCAGACAAAGCTTCCAGGGCTTCCATGCTCTTTCCCAGCAGCAACAGTGGTGCTTGCTCCAACATTCCCACTGGTTTTAGTTCTGGCCCACTCACGCTGTGCTTTTTCTCGGGTCATGGAGAAATGTTTGTCCTCCAAGGACGGGGGTCCGGAGGCTGCTCGGTGTCCGTGGCATCCTCTGTCCCCTACTCTGGTGACACGGAGCTGGTGGGAATGAGTCATGGCACACGTGGACTCCTTAATCCCTATAAATGCATCCCAGGAAGTTCAGGTGTTCACATCTTGGTCTGGGACCAAACAAGGATCCTGACTGCAATCCACCAGGCTGGGAATTCTGTAATGCACAGCTTGGATTTCCAGCCCTTTCTAAGCAACGCTGTTCCCAAATTGGAAGAAATAATCCAGAATTTCCTGGTCCTCTTTTAACCTAAATCCTTATGAAGGTGAGGACTGTGAGGGTTCAGATATAGGCATGTTGTTCAGTTCTTCTAGGAAAACACTTGTCCTTGGAATGCACTTCCAGAAGTCCGTGCTGCCTTGGGAAGGGCTGGCTGAAATGGGGTCCTGGTTTATTCCTGAAGGGAATGGTTTTCAGCACCTCCAGCTGCTTGTGTGTGTTCCTCCAGGGCCTCACCACAGGCTGGCTTTTAGATGTCATCACCTCCATCAGCGTTGTGTTCCCACCCTTTGGCTGCATCCCTCCCATCCCAGGGGAGGGGGAAGGAGCAGATGGGATGAGAATTCCACAGCAGGTTGATGATGGGAGGGAATATAGAACTCAGATCCACATTTCCATCATGCCCTGCAGCCTTGTCCGTGTCCTCCTCCACAGCCTGGGCTGGCTGCACCTAAAGCCACATCCCCCATCCCAGACTGGATGTGGAAGTTTTGGAGCTGCTCCAAGGAGCTTCAGCCCTCAGTACAGGGGTTCTGTGGGTAGGGGTTTGCTCCCAATGGCTTCAGCCACACAGAGAGCTGCTCCCAGCTGTGGGGAGGGGCTGAAACACCTATTTTTCCAGGGAAACTTCTCTGGAAATGCAGCACAAGGCAGTTTGGGGTTTTTTCAGAGAAAAACCTTGTTATTTTCTCGTCCTTGTGTCTGTGTGAACCTTTCTGGTCTGGGGCCAGGCAGCAGAGGAAGGAGGGAGAAGGGGCCGGTGCCCGAAGGTTGCTCTGAGGACACGTGGGTTTGCCGTGGGAGCCTCTGGCTGGGAAGGCAAGGTGAAGCGATGATTCCTTGCTGGAATCCTTAATGTGAATTCCCAGCTAGCAGCCCCCATCCCTGCTCCCCTGCAGGAGCTAGTGGAGCACCCTGGCTTGCTCCAGAGCAGTCCCCAGGGAGAGGGCAGAAGTATGGGATGGGTGGTATCCCGCTGCCTTCATCCCAGCTGCTGCATATCCCTGTTCCTGGCCTGCAGCCAGCTTGCTCCTCCTGCTTCCTCCAGCTGGCCTAGGAGGTGAGCAGGAAGGGAAGAGGGCAGCGCTGGGCACCAGCCGCCCTGTGAGCAGGGACTGGCCGGCACAGCCCTCTCCTACACTGGGAGGTTTTTCCAGGAAGCTGCTCACTTCCACGTGGGAGCAGGAGGCTGCTACGAAGCAGATCCCAGCCTCCATCCCAAAAAAAAAGAGGATCCCCTCACCCCAGTGCAGCCCCTAGGGTTAACAAGGTTGTCCCAAAGCCAGGAATTCAAACATCTGAGGATGTGCCACAGTGACCTCCGGGAATTTGGAAGGATGGGGATTGTTTAGTCCTGAAAAGCCACAATGACACCAGGCAGGCTCCGAGTGCGTAAGAAGTGTTTACAGGGATAATCCCTCTTCCCTCCAGATGGATCCCATCAGTCCCACGGATTTTCCCTCTCCCCCCCCCCAGCAGGCACTGGAGCCCATCACTGGTTTTGGGCAGCTCCTGGAGCCATCCAGCCCTTTGTCCTGGGGCACGGAGGCTCCCAAAGGACACGGATGGGGATCCTGACCTTGCGGATGGAGCTGATGTCCAAACGGGAACAGGGAGTGACCTGCCCACCCCATCCAAGTCCCCTGTGGGATGGGGGTGAAGGGAAGAGCTGGCTCCTGGCAAATGAGGATTGCCTCACTGGAACAAGGACCAAGGCTTGGGCCTCTTATCCCAGCCCTTATCCAAGGCAGCGATAGCGGAGCGGGGTAATGGAAACCATGCGAGGAAAACAAAGCCTTGCCCGGCGATCCCTGCGGACAACTGGGATGGTTCCCTTTGGGAGCTGGCTGAAGCTGCCAGAGCTTTGTGTGCGGGTTTCCTCACCCTCCTGCAGAACCCAAAAATCCCCCGAGGAGCAAATTAAAACCACCCCTCGCTGACAGGATACATGTTGGCGCCTGTCCCGAGCTGTGATCCAGGGTGGAAGAATGACCAAATTTGGGAATGGGTGAGCCATTCATGTGGCTGCCGGCTGCTGGGACGCTGGTCCATGTTGGAGCAGTGGCAGAACAGGAGCCCAGCTCCCAGTTCTGGGGCAGCCAGGCCATGTGTCCCCAGCGTGTCACACCCGGCCAGGCCTTGGTGGCCCCGCCAGGAGGCATTTGGGGGTTTTGCGATGAGGAAGAGAGATTTTGGGGCTACGATGTGATGGAGGTGGATGCTGCCACCATGTCCGTGTCAGACACTGGTGCTGGTCACTGCCAGGGAGGTGCCTTGGGATGGAGGTGCCAGGTTTGGGTGCATTGCCCAGGGACACGGATGGAGATGGGGCTGTCCCTCGGGGTCCTGCAGTTTTGGGGGATCCCCACTGCCCCATGCCCTCGTGGAAACTCAAGACCAGCAGAGTCAGCCCTGGTAGCTGAGAGTCAGCTCTGTTCTGGAGAGTTCTCCTGCTGCGACCGACACGCACGGGGGGCCTGGGAGCAGGAAAAGGGCTTTTCCAGAGCTGCTTGAGGCAGAGCAGCGGAGACTTCCTCATCTGTCCAAAAGGTGATGCATTTTAGAAACAAAAAGCAAAGCAAGCCCTGCTCTCCCAGAGCTCCCCAGTGTCTCCAGCCTGGATCTGTCCTGGATGCCACCCCTGCTGCCAGCCCCTGTCCAATGGCTCCATCACAGGATCCACGCTCGGCCATCCCAGCCGGAGCAAGGAGCTGCAGCCCTGGGAGGGGCACTGGGAATAGGAATCACTCCTGGTCTTGGGAACAACAGTGCAACATCTGCAGGTAGCAGAGATGCCCCAAGTTCGAAACCCAAATCAGAGCTGGGAATGCAGTGATTTCTCCCGACTGGAAGGGGTTTTATCCCATTGTGGGGAGCAAACCCTTCACGTGCGACCTTCGGCATCATCCCAGTGCCCCCAGATGCCGGCAGCAGGGACACGGAGCGCTCAGCCCACAGCACAGCTCCTGCCAAGGGCGCTGCTCCGATGACGTTCCCATGCCTCAGCCTCGCTGTTTTGGATTCTCCAGCCTCCTGGAGCCCGCCAAGGGTGGGGAGCGCCCCAGCCCCTGCCCTGGGAGCCTGGGGGAGGCGGGGGCTGCTCCGGGGTGGCCGGGGGCCAGGGTGATGAGATGTGGGCTTTGGAGACCTCCTCCTCCATCCCTCCTTGAGGACAACCCCTAAGCTCAGTTTCCCATCCCTTCTGTCCCGCATCTCTTTTTCGTCTTCCCTCATCCCACCCTTTCTTGCTCGCAGGATGTTTAGAAAGGAAAGAGCTGGATGTTAATGCAGGAAAGCCTCTCCTGTGCTGTCCCCAGGCAGCTCCTGGCTCATCCCCAGCCCTTCCTGACCCCAGAGCAGGGGAGATGAGCAGGAGAGCTCAAAATCTCCCTTTGGGTGAAAGGGAACACGGCCAAGAGTTTCTTACCAATACAACCAAAGTTTAAACAGTCTAAGAGGGATTTTTAACTCGGATTTGGATTGTGGAAAAGGAAAACTGTCCCCTCACAGCTGGGTGTGCTTGACCTTGGTGTCTCACACCGAACGAGGAAATGAAAAACCTTGGGAAAATGACTGAATTGAGTCAAACCAAAGCTGGGAGAAGGTTGAAATGAGCTCAGGAGGCACAAACGCCTCCAGCAAACACCACCAGAGTCTTTCCAGAGGCCTGGAAAACTTAGTTCACAACCCAAGGTCTGGCACAGGGGCTGGCAATGCCAACAAACTCACCCAGCACGGGCAGCCGTGGTCCAAGATGGATCCACAGCCCCATGTTGGTGCTCCCGGTGGGGATGAGAGCAGCCAAAGGTGTTGTGGGAGCTGATGGGTGGATTTATTACACAAAGTGTGACATTCTCCCTCCATCCCCACTGGAACTGGGAGAAGCGAGGGTTTAACAACATCCTTTTAACCATTCCTTGGCTGTTTCTCCTGCTGCTTTCCCCCCACCTCTTCACCATTTTTCCATTCTTGCCCAGTGTGTTTCTGTGTGGAGTCTCAGTGCATTGCCCGGTGTGGGGACCACCCACAGGGCTGGGAGCTTCTGGAGAGGTCAGTCCGGCTGGGACAGGACTGGGAAGCCACCGGTGTCCTTTGGGAGCAAAGCCTGTGGTGCTGGGGACATGCATCCCTTGTGAGGGATGGGCTTGGTCCCTGCCTCCATGGGAGGATGATGGATCCAGCCCCTGCCTCCCCAGGGTGATGACAGATCCACAGAGAGATGCTGGATCCTTAGGGAAGACAATGGATCCCTCCCCTGACTCCATGGGGAGATGATGGGTCCGTCCCCTGCCTCCACAGGGTGGTGATGGATCCACAGGGAGATGACGGGTCCATGCCCCGTGTCCAGGGGGTGGTGACATGGGACATCCGCTGGCTCCGCTAGCAGCTCCCTCCCGTGCACAGGAAGATCCCCAGGGCCATGCCCAGCAGGGCGAGACTCCCCAGGATCAGCCCCAGCACCAGCGGAGCGCGGGATCGGCCGCTGAGCTTTCCTGCAAGAGGCGAGAGGGACGGAGGTGACGACTGGGCCACCCCGCCGTGTCCCTGGCCCCAGCCCCAGCCCCAGCACAGACCCGTCCGGGCACTGTGAGCCTGCAGGATGCTGACACAGGTGGTGTTGAGGAAATACTGCAGGTCCTGGGTGGTTGTGGGGTATTTCATCAGCTGCTCCTCGGCAAACGCGGCCACCGGGAGCTCGCCGGGCCAGCGCCGCTCCCAGGTGGCGCTGGGGACGTGGAAGCTGAGGAACGCCGTCCTGTTGAGGGTCACCTCGTAGAAGCTCTGGGCCGTGCCGTTGGGGAAGAGGCGGCAGCCGAGGTGGCAGAACAGGTGCTGGGTGACTGCGAGGACAGAGGCAGGGGACGGGGTCACCACGCTCCCACCCGCAGCACCCCGTGGCCCTCACAGGCAGCAAACTGTGCCCTGAGTTCACCCGGCCTCAGCCCCGCGCCGCCCGACCCACGCACGGCTCTGCTTCCCCTCGGTTTGGCCACGGCAGTGACTTTTCCAGCGGCCGGGATTATTTTCCCTCCCTTATCTCCGTACAGCACCGCTCCGGTTTTACGGAGAGGGTGGTGTGGGGCACAGAGCCGCTCGTGGCTCTCGCAGACGGAGCACAGGGACGCCGGGATGTGGGGGGGTCACCGCGGTGACACCGGGCTCCCCAAGGGTACAGGAATGTGGGACTGGGGCAAAACCGGCTTGGAGGGAATAAAGACAAGGAACGTAAAACGTACCCTGGGCAGGAGCAGCAGAGGTAACTGGGCTGGCAGAGCGGAGCCGGCAGGAGCACGAAACCATCACCAGCAGCGTCCTACAGCTCCCACAACTGCGGGATGCAGGCAGGGAGCAGCCACAAAGCAAGCAGGATGCAGGCAGGGTGCAAGCGGGATATAGGTGGGATGCAGGCAGAGTACAGGCAGGGAGCAGGCAGGGTTCCTACACTTCACCAACTCCGCAGGCTGCAGCCCCCAGCCCTTTTCCCAAGGAGCAGCAACAGGCTGAGCATTATCCCGTGTCCAGGGTGTGCTCCGGGTAAGAAATTCCCGGCTCCGCAGAAGGGCTCCCTTTGCCCACAGAGAGGGTTTGCACTTGGCCGTGTCGCCATCCCTTCGCCCACCTGTCCCTGGAGAGCCACCCCCGTGCCCTGGCAGCGCGGGGGGCGCTCCCCTTCCCCAGAGGGCCCCGGCCCGGTGCCCCCGGGTACCACTCACAGTTGATGGGTCTCTCCTTGTTGAAGAGCTGCACCAGCCCCCTGAAGTACCGCAGGTAGGTGATCACCTCCCCCTGCCGCCGGGCCCAGGCGTCCGGGGGCTCCAGCGGGAGCACCTGGGTGACGTTAAGCTCGTCCAGGAGGTGGCTGAGCTGCCCGTTCAGGCTGGCGTTCCCCCGGAACATGCAGCTGCCCTTGTAGACGCGCGTGTGCTGCTGCATGGTGAAGGCGAGCGGGGCTGCGAGAGACGCGGGACATCACCCACCGCCCCGTCACCTCCCGCGAGCCCCGTGTCCCCCCACGCCAAGCCCAGTGTCCCCAGGCACCGCCGTGTGCCTGCCTTACCCGCCTGCTCCGCCCCGCAGCCCAGGGCCCCGCAGAGCAGCAGCAGCCGCAGCATCGTGGGGACGGGCACCGGGCTGGGGACGGGCTGGTGGCCCCACGGCTGTCCAGGCGCGGAGCTCAGCGTGGGCACCGGGCTGGGGACGCGCTGGTGGCCCCACGGCTGGCCCAGGCGATGGTAAGGCGGTGTTAAGCGGTCCGAGGAGGTGGGACTGTGGGAGGAGGAGAGCGGGACTCCGGCCAGGTCTCTCCCATTTCCTTAACCCGAGCCACCCCTTCCCTGCCGGATATGCCGGGCCCCACGGCGCCTGAGGATGCAGGATGAGGCTCCAAGCTGCCCCCGAGACAGTTGGAATTGGGCGAGCAGCCAGCGCCTGACTCAGTTTCCCCATCCCTTGTCTGGGCAGGTCCCCGTCCCACTCCCCTGGGGGACGTGGGAGATCGGTGGGGCCACGGTGATGGGACCATTCCCAGGGAATGGGGAGGGATGGAGGGAGCAGCCTGGCAGCACCGTGCTGCACCCACCTGGTCTGGAGTGGGCAGCCAGCAACAGGACACCCCTCCCTGGAAAGGGGTGACACTCTGGGTAGCTGAGCTGGGGAGTGGGGATAAGAAAGCTGTGGCAGAGCTTCCTCCACAGGTTTGTTTTTTAATTACCCCGAAAATAATCATAAATTTAAAATTATAAAATATTAATTTCTAGTAAAAGCTCCAGCTCGTCTCATTGTCAGAGCATGGCACAGCCTGGGGTGGCACATAATGGCATTACACAGCCTGCTATGGCATGGAATAGAATCATGGAATGGTCTGAGTTGGAAGGGACATTAAAGCCCCTCTCATTCTACCCCCTGCCATGGGCAGGAACACCTTCCACTATCCCAGGTTGCTTCAAGTCCCATCATACCTGGTCTTGGAAACTTCCAGGGATGGGGCCGCCACAGCTTCTCTGGGCAACCTGTGCCAGGGCCTCCCCACCCTCACAGGGAACAATTTCTTCCCACTATCCCATCAAACCCTGCCCTCTCTGAGTTTGAAGCTATTCCTCCTTATCCTGGCACTCCAGGGCCTTGGAAATGGTCTCTCTCCAACTTCCTTGTCAGCCCATTCCGGCACTGGAAGGACACAATGAGGCCACCCCAAAGCTTCTCTTCTCTAGACGGAACAATTCCAACTCTCCCAGCC
>WBMZ01010639.1:0-54632 GCA_013400975.1 Atrichornis clamosus | reverse complement strand
CCAGCCGGGCCGGGAGGGGCCCGCAGGGAGCGCCCGGCCGCGGGGGCTGCGCGGGGGTCCCGCACCGCTTCCGCCCCCGTTTGGCTGCGTGGCGCCGGACCCCCCCCGGGTCGGTTCGGTGGCCGAGCCGCGCCGGAGCGGGGCCATGAAGGTGAAGGTGATCTCCGTGCTGGAGGACAACTACATGTACCTGGTCATCGACGAGAGCTCCCGGGACGCCGTCGCCGTGGACGCCGCGGTCCCCAAAAGGGTGAGAGGCGCTTGTGGTTCCCCCCCCCCCCAACCCCCGTGGGTGGGCGGCGGGTCCCACGCGGGGTCGTGGCGGTGGCCCCACCCCGGGTGTATCCGTGCCCACGTGGAGCATCCCACCGGCAGGACGGACCCCCTTCATCCCGCATGGAATGTGGGGCTGCAGGACCCCGCTCCCCGCCGCGCCTGGGCTGTGCGGGGATTCCTCCTTTCCTCAGCCCTTCCCTCCCCGTGCCGGAGCTGGCGCCTTGCAGACCCCACAGCGAGCGAGGATAACCCAAAATAGACCTTTGGAGCGGGTCTCCCGTGCCCAGTCCCGTTTTCCAGGAGCCAGGCAGGCAGGGGAGGCAGCGGCCGGGGTCGCCGTGACCCCCACGTCCCCCTGCCTGGTGGCCCCTTGGGCCGCCCCCTCGGCTGATGCGCATCCTGCAAACGCTGTCGCGGCTTTTAAGCGTTTGTTGGTGACTCGGACATTTCCTTCCTCTTTGAGGAGCGGAGTCGGGAGCAGCCGCAGGGATTGTTCCCGGCCCTGAATGTTGAGTTGGCGTTCGGAGCCTCCTGGCAGCCGTGCCGGGGTTGGGCAGCCCCGCGCGGCCCCCGCCGTGGCCAGGGTGGGTGGCGCGGCCCCCACCTCCCTGCTGTGACAGTGAGCCCGTGCTCTCCTCTAAGGAAACACTGGCCGTGAAATGCCACCGTTCCCACGGGAGCAGCGTGTTCCCATCCACCTGCTCCACGCTGCACGACAGGGTCGAGCCTTCGTCCCATCCCTTCATCCCACCCTCGGCCTGGGGCTCCTCCGCACTTGGTTTTGGGTGATTCCTCTGCCCGGTGCCACACGGGACAGGCCATCACAGCTTCGGGGGGTGTGTGTGTGTCACCTGCTGTGCCCCTCACGTCCTGCTGCTCTGGGTCCCTTCCAGCTGCTGGAGATCATCAGGAAGGAGGACGTGGTGCTCAGGGCCATCCTCACCACCCACCACCACTGGTAGGTGCAGGGGGGGGGGGTCGGGGTGGTCGTGACCCCAAGGGCCAGGTGCCCATCCCCTCCTCTGCCCTCAGGGACCACGCCAGGGGCAACGAGGAGCTGGCCCAGCTGTGCCCAGGCCTGCGGGTGTTCGGTGCTGACGAGCGCGTGGGGGCCCTCACACACAAGGTGACCCACGGCCAGGAGCTCACGGTGCGTGGCCGGAGGATTGTGGGGACATTCCAGGCTCAGATCCCACACAGGGGTCCTGCCTGGTGGTGGGGGCGATGGCACGGTCCCCACTGGGGTGGCACTGGGGGTCCCTGGTGGGGTGGGAGCCATCGGGGTTGGTGCTGCTGGGCCGTGCTCAGCTCTTCACCCCCTGGGGCAGTTGCAAAAGTGGCACCACAGATTCAAGGCTGGGATGGAGGAGAAACCTCATCCCAATCCCAGCCCGTTTGGGGTTGTGCTGGAGGATCCAACCTCCCCTGGGGCCCGGTTCTAAATGCTGTTGGAGCAACCTGGATCCCCCTAAACTGGCCCCAGGCAGGCGATGCTGTGGGAGGCCTGGGGGTCTGTCTGTCCCCCTCAGTGGGCCCCTGACCCTCTCTCCCCCCAGTTCGGGGCCATCCGGGTGCGGTGCCTCTTCACCCCGTGCCACACCTCGGGCCACATGTGCTACTTCATGTGGGAGGACGATTCCCCGGATGCTCCTGCTCTCTTCTCAGGTACCCCACCCTGGGGACACGGGGCACACCCCCTGTGTGCTGCCCGTCCCCCCTCACCCCTGGCACCCCATCCCTGGGCACGGGGCCGGGATCAGTTGCACCTTTCCCACAGGGGACACCCTGTTCGTGGGGGGCTGCGGGCAGTTCTTCGAGGGCACGGCGGAGCAGATGCACGTCAACCTCACCCAGATCCTGGGGACTCTGCCGAAGGAGACGGTGAGTGGCCCACAGCTCCCAGCCCGGGGAGGGACCCTGGAATCCCGGGGCAGTGCTCCCGGGGTCAGATCCGGCACTGGGAGAGGGTTTGATGCTGGGTGATTCCCACAGAAGGTTTTCTGTGGCCACGAATGCACCGTGAGGAACCTCAAATTTGCCTTGAAAGTGGAACCAGAAAATGAAATGGTGAAGGAGAAACTGGCCTGGGCCAAAGTAAGTGGCTGTGGCCCCTGTGCTGGGGTGGGGCCGAGGGGGTGTTGGATGGCAGTGGGATTTTGGACACCTCTGCTCCCTTGGCAGCAGCGGGATGATGAGGACTTGCCCACGGTGCCCTCCACGCTGCAGGAGGAGTTCCTGTACAACCCCTTCCTGAGGGTCACGTAAGCAGCGCCAGGGCCTGGGGGTGTGAAGGGCCCTGTCCCCAAAATCCACTCCCCTTTTCCCTCCAGCATCATCCCTTTTCCCAATGGCTTCAGGAACCAGCGGGAGATCCGAGCCTGGAGGGGAGGGGAGGGTGTCTGGATGTGGGGTCCTGCTCTGCCCAGCGTGGGGTCCCCCCAGACAAGCCCCACGTGTCCCAGCAGGGCCCAGCACAGGATGGGGTGCCCCCACTGTTTGTCCCAGTGGATTGGGGGTCCCAGTGGAGTGGGGGGTCCCAGCGGGGTGGGGTCCCCGTCCTGTCCCCCCTGGGCACAGCAGGTCCCCTTGCAGGGAGGAGGCTGTGCAGAAGTTCACGGGCAAGACGGACCCTGTGGAGGTGCTGAGGACGCTCCGCTCCCAGCGGGACACCTTCAAGAGGCCCAAGGAGAGGCCGCACCCCCAGGCCATGCTGGCCTTTGACTGGGGGCTCTTCGGGCCCTTCCTGGACAAGAAGTGACGTCCCCTCGTGCCAGGGCTCCCTCCTGCCAGGGCTCCCTCCTGCCAGGGCTCCCTCCTGCCCGCGCCCGCCTCGGATGTCTCCCCTGGGAGCTGGGTTCGGTGTGGAAGCTGCTCGTTTGAGGCCGCTCTGCTCCGCTCTCCCTCTGGCTCCCTGGGCCCGGGGAGTTCCCTGTGGAGCAGGAGCACTTGGATCCCTTCGGATACGCCCCGGCGCTGGGATGCGGCTGCTGCCGGCAGGGGGTCGGGCCGAGGTTCGGAGGAGGGAACGCCCCCATTCCCGAGGTTGGGCTTGGTCCGGGAGCTGCCACGTGTCCTGCAGCCCTGTGTCCATGGAAGGAGCCAAGGAAGAGCGTGGAGAAGCAGGAATGCTCAGGGACTGCGGTGCTGAGCCCCACGGACCACCAGGCTCCCCTGCCTGTGTTCCTGCCGGGCCTGGGGGATGCATCCCATTCCCAGGGGCTTGTGTGGTGCAGCCACGTGGCCTTGGAGCTCCTGGGAGCCCTCCCGGCCCTGCCTGTCCTGCTCCAGCCCCGCTGGGCCCCTCTCAGGCCAGGGATGAGCTGTGGAGACTTGGATACCCTTGGGAAGCCAGGACGTGACTGGTGCCACTGGTACCCACCTGACTCCAGCCCTGCACTAACAGAACCTCTCATCACAGCAGGGTTTGCGTGGGGTTTTCCCCCCCTTTTTCCCTATTTTTCACAGGGATTTGTGCAGGGATTTGCGGCCCAGCCGCTGCCTTCGGGAGCCACCGGAACCCCTTGGAGCACGTGGGGGGTTCAGGTGGAGCCCTGTCCCAAGCCTCTGGTTTTGTGGGATATTTTCCCAGGTGTGATTTTAGGCAGCAGACAGCAACGTGCTGCCACGCATCCCTTGCTTTTTCCTTTCTCCCAGATAAAAACTGGAAAACCCTTGGCTGCCAACTACAGACATGGCCTTGTCCTCACGCCAGGAGCCAGAGAGCAGCTGGGGCTCCCAGGCCTCTGCAGCTTCTGCAAAATCAGGGCTGTGTTTTATTTTTTTTTTCAGTCTGAGAAAGGTGCAGAGTTTTATTTGCAGGTGGGGGGAGGCACTTGGCACCAGTAAAGTAATTCCCTTTTTTTTTTTTTTTTTTTTTTTTGTGGAGAAAATGAGGGTTTGATGGCAGCTCCCAACACTGGAGTTGATTTCAGGGATTTTCGTGTGTGGCCTGTGAATTGTTGCCACTGGAGTCTGGTTTGGGGCTTCTTCCTTTGCTCCAAACTGGGCCAAGGTTTTCTTTTTTCCTTTTGTTAAGTTCTAGTTTGGATTTACTCTCCCCCAAGGAAGGGGAAGGATTGATCCAGCTGCATGAGCTCCCCCAGTTCCTCAGTTTACATGGAATGGTGGAGTTGTGGACGTCACCTGGGTGTTCCTGTGGAATTCTATTTATCCTGGGAGCAGGGATGCTCCTGTGTGTTTGATCTCTGACCCTGCTCAAGGGCTGGGAGAAATTCCAGCTGTTCCTGGTGCCAGGGCAGGAAGAGCCTCCCAGAATTCCCAGGAAAAAGGATCCTGCTGTGTCCTGTGTGTGTTGGTGACCTGGGAATGGGAGAAGGGACAAAACACCGAGCCCTGATTATTGAATTTGCAGCTAATTTAGCTTAATTTATTGTGCATTTCTGGGCTGATGTGCATGTGCTCAGCAGGCACTGACTGCTCCATGGTCCCAGCGTTCCAGGCTGGCTCGGGGAGCTCTGGAGCCTCTCCCTGTCCATGGTATTTTCCGGTTTAGCCAAACCCTGGGTGTTCCAAATCCCTGCCTGGAGAAGGGAGCTCACGGAAGCACCACTTTGCTGCTCAGGAGGGGGAGCAGGGGGAGGTTTAGGGTGCCTTAGGACACTGGGAGTTCACCAGTCCAGCAGCAACACCTGGAAAATGCCAAGCTTGTCATTAAAAACGTGAAACCCAACATTCCCACTGTGGATTCATTGCAATAAAGTGCAGAGGAGGCCTGGAGGAGCAGGGGGAGGTTTGGCAGCTTTGGTTCCTCACGGCCCTGAGGTCAGGAATTGTTTTGTCATCACTGAAGGATGTTATCCATAGGTAAGTGACTGGTTTTTGTCAGGATTTGGGGATATTATCCCTCAGTGAGTGGCTCTGGAGGGTGGGGTAAGTGTGACAATTCCATGACTCTCTCCTGTGTATTTAGGGGAAAAAAAGAATTGCCCACAGTATAAACAATTACTATAATTTAAGGAAAAGAAATCCCAAGGGTTTTCTTCAGCATTCACTCCAGTCCCATTTCAGCAGGCACTGAACCACCCCAGGGATGATCCCAGGCTCTGGATCCCACATCTCTGAGGGCAGTGCAATGTCAGAACTCCAGGACTGATGAAATGAGGATGTTCCAGCAGAGACAGCCGTGAGCAGGGGCTGTGACGGCAAGGCCTGCACGAGGATCATGGGGGTGGAGATCCTGGAGATGAGGTTTAAATCCTTAAATCCCTCAGTTCTGTAGGAATTGGGCTGCAAAAGGAGAGCAGATCCAGTCCTTAAAGCCAGTGCAGGGCCTGGGATGCATGTCTGCCTCCCCTGACGTGTTGTGTGTCAGGGTTTGGGTTTTACTGCCAGCACCTGACAGCACAGAGCTGAAGGGTGAGCAGTGCCAGCCCGCACACATTCCCAGAGGCAGGAATTGCACAGCCCTTCGGCTCTCCTTGGACAATGGGAGTTGAGAAGGCACCGAGTGTCCCGGGGCTGGGCAGCCTTCACCACTTGATGCTGAGCCCAGAGGTTGCTCTCTCCACGGCGTGGAATTCCGTGTGCAGCACTTCCAGGGCCTTCTCCGAGCTCCAGCCCCCCAGCCAGTGCTCGTAGAGCTCCTGCACTGCCTGGTTTTCCTCTGGAATCTCAGCCTTGGGAGACTCGTACAACCTCTCCACCCGCTGCAGCTCCTCCTTGCTGGATTCCCCCTCCAGTCTGATCTGCCCTCCTCCGTTCAGGCAGCCTGGGGCAGGGAACAGAGGGATAAAGAACTTCAGCTCCATCAGGAAAACGCCCTAAAACAGGGCAGTGGATTCCCTGAGCACCTGCCGACAGCTGCGGGACTGCGACCAGCAGCACTGGGAGCGAGGTTTGCTCCCAGTTATCTCCCAGCAGCAGGGCCACAGGGCAGGGACAGCCTGGGCTGGGGCCAGCTGGGAATGTGCCCCAGCTCCAGCTCTTATCTCCTGCCTCCAGAAGGCAGCCAGAGCACATCCCAGGTGAATCCAGCCTTGGAGGCTGAACTGAGAAGTGCCTGGGCTAAGCAGGAGGTTCCCAGAGCAGGGCCAGGAGCTGTGTGGATCCCTGGGAAGGAGCAGCTCCAGGTGCCAGGAATGGCCCCTCAGCAGCACCCCAGGCTGGGCTCCAGCTGCCCCCGCTCCCTGCCAGCAGATTCCGAGGGAGCCAGCAGGCAGGACAAGGAAACAAAGTGGGAATCAAAGAGGTAGGAAGTATTTCCTAGAAGTTTTCTAAAAGAGTCACAGTCAGGTTTGTGCAACTTGAGGGGGAAAATCCCCTCAGGTACCGAAGAGCTCAGAAAATCCTCCTGCAAAGCACTCATTATGCAAATGCAGCAGCAATTCCTTAAATCCTGAGGAATTACTGGCTTAGAGGCAGGGAAAGCCACAGCTCTGAGGCTGTGCTGCTGGGGCTGTCACACCTGCAGAGCTCTCAGCTCTGCCAGCGCCCTGAGGGAGGGAGGAATTCCCTGTTTTCCCCGTGTTTCAGTGGGATCTCCCGGCGCCGCCCCTGAGCAGCCTCACCTGAGGGACAGGCCATGACCTCCACGTAGTGATAGGGGCACTTCCCCCGCTTCAGCTTCTGCACCAGGTTCTGGATGTTCCTGAATCCATAGGCCAGGGCAAACTGCAGCAGCACCACTCCATCCCTGCGCAGTGTCACCTCCTGGAAGTCCTTGTTTCTGAGGAACGAGAGCACAGGGAATGTCCTCTCCCAATGAATTTCCGTTTCCAACTTCAAAGGGCCCCTGTGCCAAGGCCGGGTTCTTTGGGAATCTCATGTAGGAGCTGTCCCAGTTCTTTGCCATCCCAAGAAAATATGAAGGAATTACTTCCAGAGCCTTCTCCAGGCTTGGCTGAGGATCTGCCACCTGAGCAGGGTTTGCTGAAGGACACCTGAGCTGGAGAAATCCCTAAAAGCTCAGCAGATGGAGCCTTTCCCTGACAGACCTTCCGAGCTCCTTCAGCCAACATTAATGGAGCCACTGAGGGAAGTTTTAATTTTTACTGGATCACAAAGCACTGGAACAACTCCTGGTTGAAGGATTCCAAAGTCCTAAGGTTAGTGGGAATACCTGTTCCTGCTAAAAAGTGTAAGTAATTTGATTTTTATCAAATATTTCATACTGGGATTGTTTCTTCTGCTTCCTAGACCAGGGAATCCTGAACATGAACACTGCTCCTCAGGGATAGAATTAATTCCAAAGGATACATTAAATTCTAACTGGGAAATCAGAAGGCATCTTGGGAATGAGCCTCAATGCCCAAACTCAGGTGACTTTTTTCTGTTTCACAGGGGTGAAATAGAGCCCCAAAGGCCTCCCCCACGGTTTCCTCTTCTGTGATCCATAGTGACAAATCTATTTTCCTGGCCTGATCCAGGATGAGCAATCCCAGATCCATGAGAGCTCTGCCTTCTCAATTATTCTAAAAATTATCTGTGACTTCACAGTGGGAAAATCCATCAGGCCAAAATCCAGAGTGTGGGTGGCAGAGGGGCTGGAAATCTCCCAGGAAACAGCTGGATGATTCACGGCTCAGCAACTGGGGCAGGGAGAAGCCAATTCCCAGCAAGTCGAACGTTTAACGTTGCAGAGAAAGTTTCAGCCCGTCAGCAAGGAGAGAATTCCCTCCCCCCCCAAACAACGTGTGCTTCCAGCAGGATCTGAGCCCCTTACTTCAAAGGTCTGTACTGGATGGTATCCACCTGGATTCCGAAGAGCTCCCTGGCTGCGTGTCTGTAAACGTGCTCCAGGTACCCCCCCGAGCCCCCTCCAGGGTGGGTGCTCAGCTCCTCTGCTGCAGCACTGCCGAGCCTGGGAAAAGGGAGGGAGAGCACTTTCAGGGGAATGTGGGACGGAACACAGCTCCGGGACACTTCCCAGCAACACAGGCAATTGTTAGAATTGAGGGAAAAGAAATCCCGAGGTTTTGCTTCCGCATTCACTGCTGTCCCATTTCAGCAGGCACCGAACCACCCCAGGGATGATCTTCCTGAGAGCTCCAGCTTTTCCCTTTCTCCTGGGAATCCTGGATAGCTCCAGAGGCAAACGGGTTCAAGGCTGTGGTGCCCAGTGGGGATTGTGTCTCCTGTTATCCAGAGAGGCTCTGGATGCCCCATCCTTGGAAGTGTCCAAGGCCAGGCTGGACAGGGCTTGGAGCACCCTGGGATGGGGGAAGGTGTTGGGGTTGGAACGGGACGATTTTAGGTCCTTCCCACCCAAACCACTGCAGGATTCCAGGATTCTCTACTTAATCCCCTTATTTAACTCAGAGAGGAGCTGCTAATGAAGCTTTCTGTCCTTCCTGGACAGGCTCCCTCCCCCTGCAGCAGCTCTGGCTGCTGGGAGCAGAACCAGCCCTGCTGTCACCCCAGCCCATGAACTGGGATTCCATCTTTTCCAGAGCCACTGCAGTCTGCGCAGTTCTCACTTGCCCAGAGGTTCCTTTCCAGATGAAACAACTCCAGCCTCCTCTGCCCTGCACGTCTAAAATGTCATTTTTTTTTTACAAATGAGTCATCTGGAGATGAACAGTGACCTCCATACTTGTTATTTATGCTTTGATTCTGGAATCTTTGCAGCAGCTGCTAATGAGGGGCAGAGACAGCACAGCAACAGCCTTTGCTTCAGGGAATTTTTATCACTGGGATAAATTCTTTCACTTCCCAAAGCCTGAAGCAGGTTTTTTTGGGATTAAAGGAACTGGAGTCAATGACTGGCCAGTGGAAATTCACTGTATTCTGCACGTTAAGTATTTTAACTCCCAACTGTGCTGGTCCAAGTGACCCAGGAAAACAACCCAAGTGCAAAGACACTTGTGTGGAACAGCAGGAAAAGGGAAATTCTGTGCAGAACTCCCTAAATCCTGCAGGAAAGAGAACAGGACTGGAATGGGGGTTTGCTCTTACATGGTATCCAAAGGAGCAGGATCTACCTCTGACAGGGACACTCCTTCCTGTTCCAACAGCTTCAGCACTTCTCCTGGAGCAGAACAAGGCATAAAGAGTTCTTATTTTGGGGATAAAGGAAAAGAAACCCCACAGGGCAGTCCCTAAACTGCAGCTGCACTTTACCAGGGCATGATCTGCCCTTTTAAAGTGTAAATAAACATCAATATTCACACACTAGAAACTCTCTGAGGCGAAGGGTCACCAAAATTAGGGAATGCTTTGCTCTGAGGCTTCCAGAATGAGCTGGAATTGGGAATCTCTGTGGCTGGGCCTACCTGTGGTGATGACACAATCCACATCCCGGGTTTGGAACTCCTGGTTGAAGAAGTCTGGCCTGGAGGCCTCCAGCTTTTTGTCATAGCAGGGCATCACTGTGACGTGGTAGATCCTGTCAGGGGGCACGTGCTGCAAGAAACACAAGGCTGGGCAGCTGGGGCAGCCAAAATCCCCCCTGTCCTGAGGGAGATGTGTTCCAGGTACAAAGGAGAGTGGTGAAAGTGGCACCAGGCCCCTGGAAATAATCCCCACTCTTACTGAGTATTTATAGATGTTTTAATGTGTTTATACAGCAATTATTTCTCTCCTAGAAGCCGATTTCAGTTGTGGTCAGTGTCAGCAGTTCTGGTCCTTTACAGGTTTCATGGAATGCTGGAATGGTTTGGGTGGGAAGGGACCTTAAAGCCCATCCCATCCCACCCCTGCCATGGGCAGGGACACCTCCCACTATCCCAGGTTGCTCCAAGCCCTGTCCAGCCTGGCCTTGGGCACTTCCAGGGATGGGGCAGCCACAGCTGCTCTGGGGAACCTGTGCCAGGGTCTCCCCACCCTGACAGGGAAAGATTCTTTCCCAATATCCCATCTAAACCTCCTCTCTTTCAGTTTGCAGCCATTCCCCCTTGTCCTGGCACTCCATGCCTTTGGAAATAATCTCTCTCCATCTTTCCTGAGGCTCCTCTCAGGTCCTGGAAGCTCCCCCCACTTCAGTGCAATGATCCAAGGCCAGGCAGAAGAGTCAATCCCTAATTAAGCAATTAGGGAATATCCTTCCTCCAAGCTCCTAAAACCCCTGGTCAGCAACCAGAACACGATCTGGAGTCACACAAAAACCTTGGGATCATCCAAGAAATAAACACAGGCTGAGGAAACAATCCTTGACTCCAGGCCATTGCTTGAGTGCCTTGTGCCAAATCTCCTCAGGAGCTGCCAAATTTTGTCCCAAATCTGCAGCTGTCAGCATCTGCTCCAGGCAAGTGGTAAAGCTCTGCTCGTTAGTGGCCAATAAATCACAAATAAATCAGACTGGGTGCCTTAGCTCCTTCCTGGCCAAACCCAGGCTGTTTTGTTTCCACTGCAGCCTGTGGATATCCAGCTGATGTTTGGAAAGATTCCAGAGGTTACAGACTAAGGACAGGGCACGGGATGGGAGTGAGGGAGTCGCTTTCAGACAAGCCATGATCTGCACCCAGCGCTGACTGCAGCCTTGGCTTGGGGACATTTGTGTCAGAATTTTCATCAACTTTAAACAACACTGGTAAGTAAGTTCCTCTAGCTTTCCCAATTAACAAGCAGAGGCTTTAATTAGCCCACGCAGCACGTGCTCAGCGTTATGCCCCAGTTATTACTCATTAGCTAAAACAGAAGTGAGGAAGAGCTGCTGTTTTCTGTGAGGCAATTTTGACCTTTAAACACGTCGAAGATGTAGCAAAATTAAAAAATACCAGCCTGAAGTGTGTCATTTGAGCAGTTTTGAGGTAAGAAGTGCATTTTTAGCCCTTTACCTGCTGTTCTGCAAAATAGCCCTTGACCAAGGAGCCCATGACCTGCTGGGGGGATTTGGTGGTGCTGATGTAGGGGATGATGAAGCTGCCGTGGGTTTTCTCAGCGTAGCAGATCCACCCTGGGAGGAAGAAAAGGAAAAAAAAGTAAGAAGCAAGCCTTTAGTCTGCCCATTCTCCCCCAAAGCTGAGGTTCAGTTCTCATTGATCACCACTGTCAGCCTCACTCCAGCACAAAAAGGAAGTGAAACCCCAGATTCATTCTGGAGCTGCATCACCGCTGGCTTAACACAAGATCTCTGTACTGTGAAGAGAATCATCCTGCAGGTAGAAATATCCCTTTGGACCTTTCTGCTGGATTTTCTGGTGCCAGTTCTAATGGATCCCATACCTGGGCAGGCAGAAGCCAGCATTGGCAGAGCCTTTTTGTCCTCTGCCTGTTTGTGGAAGCGTCTCACAAACTCCCTCTGGCTCTCCAGGAGGCTGAAGTTCCTGGAGAAAGTTGTGTCCAACACGAAGTGCACACCTGGGCAGCACAGAGCTGGGTTAGAATTCACAGGATGCAGCAAACTACAACAAAAAGCCCCCACTTAAATCAGTTTTAAACTTATTTCCAGGTACCACCCCTTGTAGTTGAGAGGGAAGCTTTTTCAGCACAGCAAGAGGAGCAAAAGTGACAGCAGAGGTGGAAATCTAAGATTTAAAGTTCCTTTAAATGGTTCTTTACAGGTTTCATAGAAACATGGAATAGTTTGGGTGGGAAGGGACCTTAAAAACCATCCGGTGCCATGGCAGGGACACCTTCCACTATCCCAGGGTGTTCCAGCCTGGCCTTGGACACTTCCAGGGATCCAGGGGCAGCCACAGCTTCTCTGGGCACCCTGTGCCAGGGCCTCCCCACCCTCCCAGGGAGGCATTCCTTCCCAATATCCCACCTAACCCTGCCCTCTGGCAGTTTAAATCCCTTCCCTTGCCCTGTCACTATCTGCCCTTACCAAAGTCCCTCTCCCTCCGTTTTCCAAGCCTTCCCTCCCTCCCTCCAAGTTCATCGTGTGCCTGAACTTGTGGAGAGTTTGGAGGTGAAATCCCCTCAGCTCTGTGCTCTCAGTTCTGCTGAACAGGCAGCCCAGAGCCCCCCAGGACACAATTCCACACTTGCCCAAACTCTTCAGGAACGAGGTCAACTTCTTCGCTGTCTCCAGCAGCCCCATTTCACAGCGGGCAGCCAGGGAGGCTCTGGACTGGGGGGAAACAGAAACCACCACCAGCTTCTGTTGGCTGGGAGGAGCAGCCTGTGAGAAAAACAAACCCATTCCGTAAGAACACGGCACAGGCAGGACGTTCAGCACCACAGATCACCTCCCAGGTGAACTCTCAGGTCAGGAACTCGCGTGAAGCCCTTTCCAACCTTTTCAAAACGACCAGGAGCCGCAAGAGTGCACCGAGAGCAGCCTCAGATCCTTCAGGGCTCCGAAATTCCTTTTGCAGGTGCAGTTTTCCCCTTCTTTTCTGTGACCCACCTTGTTCAGAGCCAGCACCTTGCAGAGCTCCTCGTGGCTCTGCTGGGAGATTAAAACGCTCTCAGCTGAAGTGATGCAGCCACTGCAGGCCAAACAATCGTTCAGGGTGATTTTAGCCTTCTCCAGCTTTTGTGCTTCCCCATCCTACAAAGAAACAGAGCAGGCTGAGTTCTCCCACCTTTCCTACAGGTAGGAACAGAGATGTTGCTCTTCTTATGCTCTTGGTTTAGCATTTAAAAAAAAATAATTATTTTTTAATAAGATGAGGACAAATTTGCTGCTTTTAATGAAATTATTTGGCATAAAGATGGAAATTTGCTGAGGAACTTCATCCCAGAGAATGGAAGGAAGTATTTTTCCCAGTATCTGACCTGAATAACTTGAGTTTTCCCAAGAGATTCTCCTCTAATCATCACTTCTTAATAAAACCAGGAACAGGCCAGACAATTAGGAACTATTAAAAACTTAAAATAAGAAATCAGACTCCTCTGGAAGTTCTGTATCTCCCTTTTTTAAGTCAAAAGGTCAGCATCTGCCTAAAGTCCAAAGTTCCATTCCTAGATGAATTCCCAGCTTGGTTAACTGAGCCATGCCAGCTTTTCCTGTGAAAACTGCTCTGCAAAACTCAGCCTGGATTTTGGAAGCAGGAGGTTTATGAATTCTGCAGGCTTTTCAGGAAACCATTTGGAATATTATTTAAAAAATCACAGCAGAATTTATGAAGATTTAATTGAATCTCTGTGAGCACAAACGACATTGTCACAAACAACCTGGAATTGTTAATCCTTAAATACTGATGGCAAAATAAACTTTTCAGCTTATCTGCTTTGATACTGAAAATCCTCACTAATTAATGCTGGTGTTTGAGAGCATAAAACTGGCAAAAAATTGGAATTACTGATTATAAAATAGAAATGGCTGCTTAGAAATTAATTTATAAATTAAAAGCTTATAAATTAAAGTTTAATACATTCTCAGCCTATCTGCTTTTATCATGAAAATCATCACTAATTAATGTCAGTGTTTGAGAGCATAAAACTGGCACAAAATTGGAATTACTGCTTATAAATTAAAAAGAAAAAAAAAACCAAGAGTGCTGAGAGAAGCAGCAGCAGCACTTTTCTAACACTTTGATCCTCTCTGAGGCATTAAAAGGATGTAGATTATGAAAATACTTAAAATTCACTCAGCTTTTCTGGTTTTTTACACACCAATGACCAAAAGACCCCAGGTACCTGATTGATCTGGAAATAACTTCCATCAGCTTCGATTCTGATCCTTGCTGCTGCTTTTCCAGGCTTTTTGTCCACTTGGACAGGTTTGACACATTCCTGCAAGAGCAATAAAGGCTGGAAGTGAGGAGCTGAGCAAGGCAGGGGCAGATTTCACAGGCACACAAGGATCAAACACCAGTCCTTGAGGGACTCTCATTCCTCTCCCCCAGGATACCCCCCCACACGCCCCCTCCCCTCGGGGCTGTGTCCGCGCCCTCCCCAGGGCCCACCCCGGCCCAGTGAGCCCCCAGCCCGTGAGTCCCCGGCCCTGTCACCGCCGTCCCGGCCCCACCTGCGAGGGCGCGATGAAATCGTCGAGGTCCGTGAGCTGCAGCACCCCGCTGAACCGCGCCGCCATCGCCGCCGCAAAGCGAGCAGCCACGCCGTCGTACAACGGCACTGCCACGCCGCCCCAAAGCGAGCAGCCACACCGTCGTAAAACGGCACTGCCACGCCGCCGCAAAGCGAACAGCCACGCCGTCGTAAAACGGCACGGCCACGCCGCCGCAAAGCGAGCAGCCACGCCGTNCCACGCGAACTGCCCCGCCGTCGTAAAACGGCCCCCCCACACCGCCGCAAAGCGAACAGCCACGCCGTCGTAAAACGGGCCCGCCACACCGCCGCAAAAGTGTGCCACGCTGCCGTAAAGGACAGCGGGGATGGGGGGCGAGGTCTTTGCGGGAATAATTTTATTTCCGGAATTTTTCTTTCACAGAGAAAGTGGTGTAAGAACCTTTTGTCCTTGCAGCTTCCAAGCGTCTGGAGCAGGTGTGAAATTGGGTGTCCAGACAACCTAATCCACCAACAAACGCACCAAACTCTGCAGGGTTGTTTGTGACTTCAACACCTGCATTTCACCCCCAGATTGTTGTAAAGAGCCATGAGAATAAAGGTTCTTGTTGACTGAAGTGTCTGTGGCTTTCTCTGGGCTGGAATTCCTTATCATTCCAGGCGGGATATAACCTTACAGAGCAGGGTTTTTTAGCCAGAGGGGGAGAACAAAATAAAATATCTGATTTTTTTTTTTCCATAAATGTTTCTGCTCTTCCTCTTCAGGAAGTCCTGAAATAAATATTAAAGCACTTAATCAGTTTTGAAGCCAAAGATGTGACCAGGGAGACAATGATCTGTACAAGGGTCTGGAATAACCATTCCAGCTCGTGGGACCTTTCCCAATTGGAGACTCCGGAGGGAAGGAATGAAAGTCCCCTGTGGAGTCACTCCAGGCACTGAGAGTGAATTCCCAGTTGTCCCTGTGCTGTGATACTGAGCCTACAGCAGAGTTTATGCCAGGAATTCCTACTGCAAAATCTGGAACATCCTTTTTTTCCACGTGATAAATTATGATATTTATATACAGTGGAAAAAAATCTGCCACCAGGAAGACAAGGAATAATAATAATAATATTAATAATAGTAATACTAATAGTAGTAGTGAATCTTCTGCCACAAGGGGAACCCCAAAATTAGGTCCCAGCAAATCTTCCAGGATCTGAACTGTTCCAACATGGGAATAATAATAATAATAATAGATAGTGATGTGAGAATTAGGTACATTCAGACAAAAGTAAGTGGAGTTGCTCATTTAGTAGCTACATAAGAGAGATTTTTAGGCTGTACAGCAGCTCTTGGATGGTGCTAACTTTTCCCAGGTGCAGAGCAGGTGGGATTCTGTGGGATCCCTCTTCCCCTGAAGTAAATCCCTCCAGGTGCTCGGCACAGCCAGGTGCTAAGTGGGTGCTTAAGGACAGGATTTAGGGCTGGGAACCTTGGGAGTTTGGGGAGGGTGGGGCAGGATTTAGTCCTGCTGGAAGTTGAATTTTGCTTTGCGGTTTGTGCTCTGGGGTTCTGACTTTCAGAACTGGGATCTCCTCATTTTCTACACCTGTCACCTGCTACAGGTGGCTCTGCACACACCTGTGTGTGTATATAGATATAAAAGATATGTATTTATATTTATAAATGGTTCTGTCATGTCACCAGGTGTCAGCCTTGCTGTGGGAAGCACTGAGAACACTCTGAGCCTCTTTCCAGGTGCCTGGCTCTTATTGGAGATCATTTTCCTTGGAGCTACGAGATCCAGAGCTTCTTTGTGGTGGGGAAATAAGGAATCCTGTCCATCCAAGCTGCGTTTTGTGCACTTCAGTGCAGGGTGGAGATGGCTGAGGGTCCTCACCCAGAGCCAGAAGGAGTTGGAGCATTTCTGGGTGCCCACAGCACCTCGCATTTTTTTTGCCTGGCCCTCTGGAAGGTGAGTGTGTGCTCTGGGATGAGCCCAAGGATGTGGGACGGGGAGAACAAGTCCACAGTTCCTGTGCTTTTAATCCTGTGAGCTCTGAGGGGCAGGGATGGGATGATTGGGTTCTTCCTGAGCAGCCTTTCGAGGCTGGGCTGGCTTTTGTCAGCTCTGCGCCTCTTCCTGCTCAAAATTGGCCTCCGAGTCTTGCGGGTGACCTTAAAAGTGGTCGCACGTCTCCCTCCTGGCTCCCGGTGCGTGAGGAGTGTGTCACGGGTGTCTCCAAGGCCCTGCCCTGCTGTGTGGCTGAGCAGGCGGGGCTGGGGCGTTGCTGAACATTTCTGCTCTCTACGAGAGGCTGCTTGGTCACCAAACCTTGTGAGAGCGGGAGCTCAGACGTCAGAGCCGTCACCTTTCTTTTTTTAGCTTGTTTGGATTCACAGCTCAAGGCTTGAGTGTTACCTGTAGGTGGTTTTTGACTTGTGCAATGCAAATATTACAGAGGAGAAGAGGGAGGGAGGGAGAAACCAGGGAAAATCTCTTGTGTAAACCTCCAGGAAGGCACAGTGTGACAGCTGGGTTTTCACTGCAGCCGTGAGCGGATATTTGATGCTGTTTGGCCTTTTTGTCACGTCGTCATTGTCTCTGTGGCACTTCCTTTAGAAGGCAGCTGTGGGAGGGGAGTGTGGCCAGGGCAGAGTTTGCTCTGGAGTTCCCACAGCGGGGGATAAATCAGGATTGGGGTTTAGAGGGGTCGGAGTGTTTGGTGGTGGGAAAAGGTCTCTGAGAGCCTTGGCTTCCCTCTTTCCTCCTTGCAACTTAAAAGCAGCCTCAAGTGAGGACCTGTTGGCACAGGCAGGTGAGGATTGGCATCCCAGAATCATTAGGGTTCAGAAAGACCTTTAAAAATCCAACCATTCCCCCAGCACTGCCAAGGCCACCACTAAAACCTGTCCCCGAGTGCCACACCCACGTGGCTTTTAAATCCCCTCAGGACTGTGGCTCTACCACTGCCCTGGGCAGCTGTGCCAGGGCTGGACAGCCTTTTTGGTGAGGAATTTTTTATGGATATCCAACTTAAACCTCCCTTGGTGCAACGTGAGGTCATTTCCTCTTGCCCTGTCCCTTTGTTCCCTGGGACAGGTCTTGCATGAGCTGGAAAACACAAACCCTCAGTGTCAGGCTCTGGTGACCCCTCTGGCATTTGTAGGTGTGGGCTCAGTAGCACCTTGGAGCCAAAAATGTTTCTTTTCCTGTGTTTCCTGCTTGTAACTGAGCAAACAGAGCGAGACAAACTCCTTAGTGAAGCAAATATTGTCCTGTTTATAAAACCCTCTCCTGGTGACATTTACCCAGCAGCTACGTCACACCCCGGGGTCACAGAGCTGCTGGGACCTGGGCACTGATTATCCCACAGATCCATGCCAGCCTGAGAATCCGTGGATTTGCGGGGGAAGGTGGCAGCTGGAACAGCTGAAACAGGCCCGAATGTTGGGAATATCCCAGTCCCCCATTCCTGCTAAAGCTCCCTCCCTCCCAGCACCGCCCACAAGAAGAAAACCCAGGATGAGACTTCCCAAAAATGCACCTTGTGCCTCAACCCCAGAACACTTCAGGCTGCCAGCACAGAATGTCGCTCCGGGCTAAGTGGTTGTGAGCCTGATCCACCCTTAATCCGGGGATGAGCACCTGGAGAGCTCTCCCGACTCTCTCCCGAGTGACTCCGGGGGTTGGGGGTGCCAGTTTTGGGAGAGCAGCGGGCTCTGCTCTGGCACGGGGCTCTGCTCTGGCACGGGGCTCTGCTCTGGCACGGGGCTCTCCTGGCTGGGCCACTGCAATCCCAGCTCTCCCGTGTGGGCAGTGGGAGCAGAGACTCCTTGGTTGTGCTTTTGGGGAGATAAGAAGGGGAGAAGTTTCACGCGGACTTTCAGGTATTTGGGAATTCCCTCTGTGTGCCCAGTCCCACTAAACCTGAGTTCTGCACAGGTGGGATTAGAGGAAGAGCTAAGTGCAAGGGACGACCTCTCATCTCAGAACAAGCTCATTTTTGGGGGCTACCTTAAACCCTTACCTTAAACCACAGCTTTGGCACCACTGGTGTCCCTGATCCCCTCCTGCCAGCTCTGGGCACTTCCCAGGCTCCGGCAGCTCCTGACTCCAGTTGGAAACCCCTGTTCCCTGCCCTACCAAGGAGCAGAGCTTTGATCTGGGCTGGGAATTGACTTTCCTGTCTCTTTGTCCTTCTGCTTCTCTCTCCAGAGACCCCTCTGGAAGTTGCTGCTGTGTCAGTGACCTCTGAGCCCTGCCCCAAAGGCTTGGGCAGTGCAGCTGTGCCACGCTGGGCTTCTCCTGGTGCTTCTCTTGGACTCTCCAGGGTTTGTCTTGTCTGGGCGTTCTGCTGGATCTCCATGGGAGATTCATTCTTGGATGCACTCACATAAGGAAGGGCTCTAGTGTGGTGGACATGAGGCAAAGGATGAATTCACTTCCCCTTTGTCTCCAAATCCTCTTTTTATACCTGGGCTGTGCTGTCCCAGCAGGGCTGTGACAGGTTCCTTCCTCAAGAGACAACTACCAAAGAAACAGAAGAATAACTTCAAGTTTTTCAGAGTGCTTCCAGGAGCCTCCTTTGCCTTTCTGTCCCATTAGGACAGCTGGATGTCACTTGCTGGATGTTGTTTGCTTTGAGCCTTCAGTAGGACTTTATACCCATTTCCACAGCACCTGCAAAGTTTTCATCTTTTAACTGCCCCTTTTGGCTTTTATCTATCACGCTCTGTTACTTTTCGCTCTGTTATTCCTGCTCTTAAACCTCTCCAAAAGCTGGGTCGTGTTGGCGTTAAAAGCCGGGAGGGCGCTGGGATGCCTGGGTTGGAGGGAACAGCCTGAACCTCCCGAGGACGCGGGGCCGCTCTGCCGAGCCGAGGTTGGACCCGGCTCTCCCGAGCCAGCACAAAGCCCCTTTGTCCCGGCTGAACGGCACGGAGCCGCGCTGGCTGCTGGGCGAGTGCCGTGCTGCTGGGGCTGGGATGGAGCTCGGTCTCTTTTTCCTGCTGTCACGCCTGGCTGAGCAGGGCAGGAACAATCCTGGCACGGTCCCGCACTGCACCTGAGCCGTGCCTGGTGCCCCGCAGGCCCGGCAGGCTGGGCTGGGAAGGCTCTGAGTCACGGCGGCTCTGTCCCACCCGCGGCGGCTTTGCCGCGGCCTCCGCTCCCACCGCAGCCTCGCTGGGCTGCTGCCGGCCCTGCTGCGGGGCTGGGCTCGGCTTTGGGAAGAGCAGCTGGCAGAGGGAAGGGAGGCAGAGGCGGGTGCTGTGTGTAAGTGGGCTGAGCTAAAGGTGTTGTTACTCCAGGTGAGCTCCCAAATGCCCCTCACGGAGCCCCTCCGGCAGCCCCGCGGTGGGCTGGGCACTCTGGGACACCTCTCCCATCCCTGGAAGTGCCCAAGGCCAGGTTGGACGGGGCTTGGAGCAACCTGGGATAGTGGAAGGTTAAGGTCCTTCCCGAGCCCTGAACATTCCGTGACTCTGATCTGGCTGCAGTGGCTGAATCCTTTGTTGCTGACTCGGTTTTTTCTCGGATGGAGCCCCAGATTTTCCAGCAGCTTCCCCAGCAGCACTTTTCCATCTGATCCTCTGTCATGGACAGCCTGTTTGCAGGGTTGAGTTTCCAAAAGGTGCAAGACACCAAGAGCTTCTATTTGAAACCTGATTCAAGGATCCCCATCCAGCTCCAGGACACCACATTTGGGTATCCTGGAAGAGAGGCTCCTTGCTTTGGACTCCCAAGTCTGTGAACGGGACTAATTACAAAATGATGATTTCTATGGATTTGGGTGGCTTAGGATGAGTGTTGGTGAAAGTCACTTTAATGCTGGGCATCCCCTGAGTCAGGCGAGCTGCATTTGTCACTTGGTGCTGCACTAATTCCAGAGCTGCGGATAAAGGCATGAAGTGGGAAAAGTGGGAGCGTGGAGGGAGCTGTGCTGGGCTGTGTGGTGACGGTGGGAGGTGACGGTGACACGATCAGGAGCTATTTGTGGCCATGAATGGGCAAGCCCAGGCCTGGCACTCAAGTGCTGTTTGCAAAAACGTGTCTGGAGAAGAACCAATAAAGTGACCCAACGATGAGGATGTAAAATTGCCCTGACGTGTCCAACGAAACTGAGCTCCCAGTCCGACGTCCGTATGATGTGAAATCATGGAATTGTGGAATATCCTGAGCTGGAAGGGACCACAGGGGTCATCCAGTCCAGCTCGTGGCCCTGCACAGACAGCCCAACAACCCCACCCTGTGCATCCCTGGGAGCGTTGTCCTGGAGCTCTGGCAGCCTTGGGAATGTGCCCATTCCCTGGGGAGCCTGGTCAGTGCCCACCACCCTCTGGGGAAGAACCTTTTCCTGATCTCCATCCTAACCCTCCCCTGGCACAGCGTCATCCCATTCCATGGCCTGGCTGCCCAGCAGAGGAACTTCCACGCGTTTCTCTTTGGGATTTCCCAGGTGGAGACCACTGGGGTGCGCAGAGATTTTCCAGAAATTCCAACCATTTCAAGCTGAACCGAAGCGAAATTCTCCCAGGACAAACATTTCCTGAGTACCCGGAGGAGGGTGGTCCTGGAGAAACTCCATCCTGGGAGCACAGCCGGATTTTTGTTGCCTCCTGTAAATGCCAAGCACATCCCGTGCAGGGCAGGGAGGGAATCCAGTCTCCTGCTGTATCCTAGGAATGCCCGGCACTAACAAACGCCCCGGTTCTTTGTGCTCCCACCCATTTGTATTCCCAGGGACGGAGGGGTGTGACCAGGGCCCCGGGTCCGTCCTGCGGCGGGGGATGCAGGTGGAGGAGCCAGGGCCACACCCGGGCTGGCTCGGTGAAAAGGAGCCCGCAGTGCCCAGGCGGGCCCAGCGCTCCCGGGTGAGTGGCACAGGGTCCCCTCCGAGCCGGCTGTGTCACCGCTCGTCCCTCTGCCCCCGCGGACTGACTCAGGGCGTGGCCAGCACTGATCTGCTTAATTAACTCCAAATCCTCCACTTGCTTTCCCAAACCCCCGGTGGTTTTTGACGTGTTTTTTTGGGTCTATTTTGGGTTTTGTGAAGGGTGTTGGTGTGTCCAAATTTCCATGTGACACAGCCACTTTCTTCCTCTGAGCGTGCTTTTGCAATTCATTTGTTCATATTTGCTTTTTCTTGGCTGAAATAAGGTGATTCCTGTGGGTGTTCTGAAGACCTGTCCAGAAATGCCTCCTTTACTCCCAGGGCTGGGATTCCTCCTCCTGCTGGGTGAGTCTGACTGTGGAGGGATGGGGGTCCTAGGAGGATTTTCCATGCCGCAGATAATCCTCCAAAGGGAAAAATGTGCTGAAAGACCATGGAAGGTGACTTTAGTGTTTGCTTTAAACCCCCAGCCTTTTGTTGCTCTTTGTTATTGGATCTGTGAGGTGAAATATTTTAGTTTTGGTGACAAACAGGGTGGAAAGGCTCAACTGGAATTGATTTCTCCTCCTGTCTTTTCTGAGCTGTCTGCTCCCTGCTCCTTTTGCTGGAGTATCCAGCTGTCTCTGGGAAAGCACCTAAGGAATAATCATAACTGATTATATTTATTGAATAATAAATCCTGGAGTGGTTTTGGTTGGGAGGGATGCTAAAGCCCATCCCTGCCCTGGGCAGGGACACCTTCCACTATCCCAGATTGCTCCAAGCCCTGTCCAACCTGCCCTTGGACACTTCCAGGGATGGGGCAGCCACAGCTTCTCTGGGAATCTGTGCCAGGGCCTCCCCACCCTCACAGGGAAGAATTCCTTCCCAGTATCCCACCCAACCCTGCCCCCTGGCAGTGGGAAGCCATTCCCTGTGTCCTGTCCCTCCATCCCTTGTCCCCAGTCCCTGTCCAGCTCTCCCTGACCCCGTTAGGTGCTGGAAGGTTCCTCTGTCTGTTACTTGGTGACAGTTCTCCATTCATTAAATGATTAAAAAGGTGTAGCGGCAGGGTATCAAAAAAGACATTGTGCTAATTAAGGACTCATTAAAGCTGCTTTATAATCCCCTCCCTCATGCAGGGACTGTGAACCCATCCACACCCAGGAAAGCCACTGCCCTCCTCCTCCACCCAGCTGTGCCTGTGGAGCTGCAGAAGCCCCTCACTGCGTCCTCCCTCTCCCCGCTCTCATTTCACTTGTTCTGTCCCACCGGGAGCAGTGGGAATCTCTACCTTCCCCTTTTTTTCTGTACACAAGGAATGCTGAGCTTGGCAGGCTCAGGAAATCACCCCACTGCCAGATTTCCCCTGTGTGTGTTGTTACTGCTTTCCTAAACCTGCATTTTCCCAGATTCCCCCCGTGTGTGTTGTTACTGCTTTCCTAAACCTGCATTTTCCCAGATTCCCCCCGTGTGTGTTGTTACTGCTTTCCTAAACCTGCATTTTCCCAGATTCCCCCCGTGTGTGTTGTTACTGCTTTCCTAAACCTGCATTTTCCCAGATTCCCCCCGTGTGTGTTGTTACTGCTTTCCTAAACCTGCGTTTTCCCACCTTCCCAACTTCGTGGCATTGGCAGGGAGGTGTCAGTTGCTGTCAGGATCACTCTGGAAGTTGGGAAATGAGGAACAGACAAGGGGAGGGTTGGACAGACCTGCCAAGAAGGAGCAGTTTGACTTTTCCCGGTAAATCCCTGCCGAGCTCTCGGGCAGGACTGGGGTGGGGGCTGCTCCCACACCAGCACGGGGGGATTTGGGTCCATTTGAGGCACTAGCAGGAGCAATATGTGACATACAGCCCAGGGGACACTGTGAGCAACAGGAAAAGCTTCAAGTCTAAAAGCACACGGCAGGATGAGCGTGGTGAGCCTGGATTTCCGGGCTGATCCCCGGCTGGGGTGCACAGGGGATGCTGGGCAGACTCCTGGAGAGAAGCACCGTGCTCTGAGTGTTGGTTTTGCCTCTTTCCCTGCCTTTTCCTCCTTGGGGACAGAGATGCCAGGCATCCCTCGTGTCCCCAGGACACAGCCAGGCTGGGCTGGGTGGGACAAGCAGGACCCTGTGAGCCCTCAGGCCACAGCAGGGATGAGTCTGTGAGGTGCTGGGCCAAAAATGAGCCATAAAACACTGCAGTGGGCTGAGGGGTGCTTGGGATTGAGCTGTGGGAATGAGCTTTGTCCTGGATTTGCTCTAAAATCATGGCACGTTGTCTTCCAGGTTGGCAGGGGGCTGCAGCTTCTGCTGGGACACACCTGGTAAGGCAGATTTGGGTGTTTAAAACATCACAGAATTCCTGAAATTTGGATTGGGTTGGAGGGAGCTTAAAGATCATCCAGTTCCAACACCCCTTCCACTAGAGCCACACTCGAGCCACGCTCCAATCAATCAGCAGGAGAACATTCCCACCTCATGCCTGAGGGATGGGATAACCTGTCACCTCCCAGCTGCTTGAGATACAGAGCCAGTAGTAGAATTTTGCAGATGGGAGCTCTGGATTTGGGTGTTTGAGTGTTGCCAGGTCACATCCCAATCCGAGTGGTTGCAGCTCCCCCTTGTCTGTCTGCAGTGACCACAAATCCTGTTAGAACTGCAGGGTAACGTCAGCTCTTTTCTCTTTCTCCCGGTGCAGTGCTCCAGCTCCCCCGTCAATGGTGAGTTTCTTCCCAAGGATCCTCCATAAGGAAAATTCAGACACGGTTCTGTGTACGTATTTCTCTCACAATTCCTTTATCTTTGTTTTTCTTGGGAATCAGAATCTGCCGTGTGTGCTTCGGTGGAAAGGTACGTGAACCATCAGCAAATCATCGTGGCATTTTCCTTGGGAGTGATCCTGGTTTCTTGGGATTGCAGGATCCCTCTGAAACCAGGTCTAGTAATTTATTTTTTTTTTTTTCCCAAAAAAAGTCCCAGGGTTGCTTGTGGGCAGGGAGGGCTCTGGTTGCACTTGTTTAAACAGCGATGGGAAAATGCCTTCGTGGGGTTTTGTGTCTCTGCAGGACAAAGAAAGGCAGGGCAAGGCCCTGGGGCAGCGCCAAGAGCCTTGGCAGTGGTGCTGGGCTTGTCTTGGCTCCCGTGGGGCTCAAACAGCTCCGGTCCAGGCCCTCACTGGACCTGATTTGTACCTGAGGGGCAGCAGCTCCTCCCTGCCTCACCCCAGGGGTGCCGGCAGTTCTCATCCCGCGCTCCGTGTGTTCCCGTGTTTGCTGTGTGGGCTGAGCGGCCTGGCACCGCTCCTGCTCCGGGCTGGGAGGGCTGGATCCTCCCTGGGGGAGCAGGGGGAGCTGGCCCTGCTTGGGGGGGACAGTCAGGGAGGGGAAAAGTTGGTCAGGGGCATCCAGGTGCCTTTGGTTCCTTGCCTGGGATCTGTAGATGTGCTCTGGGCTGGGTTTGCAGCTGGGTTGCCCCAGCAGTTCTGCCCCCTCCAGTCCGGTCCCAGCTCCCCACTGCTTGTGCCCTCATCCAGTTCTGCCCCCAGTTCCCCCCCGGTTCTATCCCCATCCATTTCTGCCCCAGCTCCCCCCTGGTTCTGCCCCAGTTCCCCACCAATTCTATCCCCCTCCAGTCCTGCCCCAGTTCCCCACGTTCTGCCCCAGGTTCCATCCAGTTCTACCCCCACCCAGTTCTGTTCCAGTTCCACCCCAGTTCCCCTAGTTCTATCCCTCTCCAGTTCTGCCCCAGTTCCCCACGTTCTGCCCCCGGGTCCCTCCCGTTCTACCCCCCCCCAGGTCTGTTTCCGTTCCACCCCCGTTCCCCTAGTTCTTTCCCTCTCCAGTGCTGCCCCAGTCCCCTCCCAGTTTTATCCCTCTCCAGTTCTGCCCCAGTTCCCCCCCAGTTCTGTTCCCGTTCCCCCCCAGTTCCCCTAGTTCTATCCCCCTCCAGTTCTGCCCCAGTTCTCCCCAGTTCCGCCCCAGTTCCACCCCAGTTCCCTTAGTTCTATCCCTCCCCAGTTCTGNCCCCACCCCAGCGCCGCCCCAGTTCCACCCCACTCCCCCTAGTTCTGCCCCGCTCCAGTCCGGCCCCAGTTCCCCCCCAGTTCCCCCCCAGTTCTGTTCCAGTTCTGCCCCAGTTCCCCTAGTTTTTTCCCTCTCCAGTGCTGCCCCAGTCCCCTCCAGTTCTGCCCCAGTTCTCCCCAGTTCCGCCCCCGGTCCACCCCAGTTCCCTTCGTTCTATCCCTCCCCAGTTCTGTGCCAGTTCCACCCCAATTTCCCTAGTTCTTTGCCTCTCCAGTCCTGCCCCTGCCAGTCTGCTCCCCGTTCCCTCCGGCCCTGCCCCAGGTCTGGAGCAGTTTCCCAGGGCTGTCTTTGCTTTCTCCCCCCAGTGCCAGCCAGGAGAAGTTCCTGGAGGTGGCCCATGGCCAGACCTCCCCCTGCAGCCTCACTTTTGGTCAGTTTGCCTGTGCACAGGTAAGGACAATCCCCTGCTTCCCATGGCTGCTGGGATTTGTTTCCCTTGGGAATTCTGTCACTTCTGCCTTAAAAACAGCGCCAGGGGTGGCTGTGGGTGGAGCGGCCAAAGCTTTGTCCAGGTTTTCAGCCACCCTGAGCCGTGGCAGTGCCACCCCCGGGGGACTCCTGCTCTGTGCCAGGAGGCTCAGGAGTGGCTGAACCAGCACGGAGACCTTTTTTGGGATGTCTGTGGAAGTGGGGATTCCCTTTTCCGAACCTCACAAGGGAGAAGGTGGAACGAAACAACTTTCCAAAAGAAATTGGCTCTTAAAAATTGGCATCACAGCATTGGAGCAGATCTCTGCAGGAGGGTCACCCTGGTCTGTTGGGATAAAGCACAATTAAAAGTGGTAAAGGCACAATTAAAAGTGGTTCCAGTGTGGAAAATGCCACCTGGAATATTCCAGGTTTACTTTCTTTCCCATTTTTGTCATTATCACTTAAGTTGCTGCCAGTAATTGCAATTAAATTGCCAATGATTTGTGTTTTGCAGTAAATGTTTCTAGCAGAAAGATGTCATTTCTGCAAATATTTGTTGGCGGCCATTTATTTTGGGGATTTTATGGGTTTGGGGCCTTTTTTTGGTGTTTCTTTTTTTTCTCGGTTTTGGGTTTTTTTTCTGCTGTTTGTAGACTGTTCCCCTGAAAAACATTTGGGAATGAGAAAGTTCCCTCTGGAAGTTTCTACCTAGATCAAACAGCAATTTGGGGATGTTTTTTGGTGGGAAACCATTTTGAATAAAGCTTTAAAAACCTGTGCCAGTGTTTTACCCCCCTCCCAGGGAAGAATTCCTCCCCAAAAGCACAGGTGGAGATGAGCCACCTGAAGGCGATTTCAAACTGCAGCATCCCTAAATATGACCCATCTTTTATCACCTCTGTTTGGATTTCCCTTTTCTTTTCCAGAGATCTTGGCTCCAGGACCTTCAGGATGATTTCCTCATATCCTTATATTCTTGCCTGGCCTCCAAACCTGCCACAGCTGTGGATCCAGAATATTCCACTCTGTTCTTTTCCAAATATGATGCCAAGAAGCTTTTGGCCTCCCTGACCGCGTTCAGCCAGCGGGTGGGTATTCCCAAATCCAACTGCTTGTTCACCAGGAAAAGGCTTTATTTAAAAACGACATTATTTTTTACCTTCCCATCCCTCATTTTTGAAAAGAGCTCCATTTCCACCAGCAGATTCTGTTCATAGCGCTCAGATTCACGCGGATTTATGTCGATTGGTCAGAATTCCCTTGAATTCCTGGGGGTTTTCTCCTCTCTTGCTTTCAGTTTTCCCACGTGCCCCTTTCTCTGGAGTGGAGCCTGGTCTTCCTGAATGGGCTGTGGGAGAAGATGCTGGAAGTGCCTGGCATGGAGAGCCCCCCAGTCCTGTCCCAGTGGGTCCACAGGGGGCTCCAGCCATTCCTGGTGGAGCCCAGGGTCTTTGGTTGCCTCCGTGCCAAAGCTGTGTCCTGTGAGGAATTCCAGCTGGTGTAAGTGTGGAATGTCCCCTCTGTGTCACCAGAGCCGTGTCCTGGCCATCCTGGGGCCTGCTGGGAAGGGAAACCACTTGGGAAGCTTTGGAAAAGGGTGGGATTGAGGATATGAGTCTTCAAACCCAGCATTTCTGTGAGAGCCCACCCCTGACTTCACCGGTGTTTGAGGTGTTCCTTCTCCTTGTGTAGGGTCGCTGCCCTGGATGGAATCTATTCCCAGCTTCCGGTGGAAGAACAGAGGAACCTTTACACTGGGATCAAGCACTACCTCATCCAGGATGGTAAATGACTGGATCTTCCTGAGATCTGGCACAGGGCTGAGGCTTCACAGCGGGTTTTGTGAATCTCCAGTAGAAATAGGCTGGGAATAACAGTAATTAGTGATTCCAGGAATCATTTCCTTGCTTGAGGGCTTTATTAATCCGGGATTTTCCTAAACCAGCGCAGTCAGTGCTGTGCTGGCTTAAATCCTGTGCAAAGGGCATCCAGTGCTTTTGCTGGGACAGGGAAGAGCAGGGTTTGGCTCTGAGAGTTAAAGAGCTCAGCTCAGAAGGGGGCCCAGGCAGGGCACCCCTGTCCCAGGCAGGAGCTTCCATGCACAAATTTCCCATCCTGCAAAAAGCTTCTGGCAGATTTGGAGGGAGGAAGGAAGAGGCTGGAGATGAAATATTTGGGGGGCTGGGAAAGAATGAGGCACGTGTCCTGTTCCCATGGGAGTTTGTGGTGTGAACGTGTGGATTTGAGTGTGACCAGAGGCACCCAGGGAGCTCTCCAAGATTTCTGATGGACTCAAGCCCGTTCCACACCCAGAAATCCCCAATTTCCACTGATTTCCTGCTCCAGGGCAAGGCTGTGGTTTGATGGTGTCTGTTTTTCCACCTGTCTGGCTGCAGAATCCAACCAGAAATGCTACAGTGAAGCCATTCCAGGGCTGAATTCCACTGCTTGGTTTGCCAATTTTCTTGGATCCTTCATGGAGCATGCCACTGTCGAGGACCTGCAGCTTTTTGGGGATGAACCAACAGTAAGTGCAGCCTCCTGGTGATGGAGAACCTGGCAGGTCACAATCCTGCCCAAAATGAAAATCCCAGAATGGTTTGGGGTGGGAGGAACCTCAAAGCTCATCTCATTCCCATTCCCTGCCATGGGCAGGGACATGTCCTACCTGCTCCAAACCCTGTCCAACCTGGCCTTGAAGTTCCTGGAATGCTGCTAGCAGGAATATTTCTCCTGTTTAATTGTGGTGAACAGTCACTTCAATTCTTTTGCCCCATTGTGTGGTAAGAGGGACTGGCACAGAGGTTGGTTTCACGTAGGGAATTCTGCAGGAAGCAGATGGGAGTCAGTAAAAGGAACAACCCCAAACTTGACCAACAAAACAAAAAAATAAACCTCAGTATAACTTTGAAACCAGGTGAAAAACCCCTTATTACTCCAAGTGAGGCTGGTTCAAACTGTCAGGATTAAAAGGTCCATCTAAATTACTTTTCTTTTTTATTTTTCCCACCCTCAGCTTCAGAAATTTGCCAGGGATCCAGTCAATATAGGGATGGTCAGCAACCTCACCTTGCTCCGGGAGACAGCTCTGTACTACACCTCCCTCCTCACCTCTGCTCCTGGTTTTCCACTGCCAAGGTATGGGATCTGATGGGATCTGATTTCCTACCTGGGATGGCTCAACGTGGTACTGTGACATAGCAAGAGTCTGAGTGGGGATTTCATTAAAACCTCTTTAAAGGCCTCATTAATTTTTTGCTTAAAGGCTTCATTAATTTTCTGTTTAAAGGTTTCATTTTTCTATTCCTCAAACAACCCCTTGGTCTCGAGGAGAGGGCCAGATCCCAAGTTCTGTTTCTTGGGAAATGGTTTCCATGCAGTGGCAGCCTCCAGCTGATGGCCAACAGCACTTCCAGAGTTTTCCAGGACACAGCAGTGCTCTCGGAGCTGGAGCATTGGCATCACCAGAGCTGAACTGAGTCAGGGGAAACGTGCACTGGGAAAGAGCATCCTCTGGAAAAGGGAAGGGTCTGATGGAGCCCCTCTCTGACTGGCGGCCTCTCCCTGTCTCCCCTGCAGCCTCCCGGACAGATTTCTTTGCTCCCTGAGCCCCTCAGCAGCGAGAAACCTGAGCGGGGAGGAGGCTCTGAGCCTGGCCCAGAGGCTCGGGAAGAGCTGCCCGTGGAAGAGAGGAATTCCTGGAGGGAGAGCTCCCTCCTCCCTGCCAGCACAGGAACTGCAGGTGAGCACCGGCGCAGCCCCGGGAATTCACTCACCTGCACCAAATCCGTGAGGGCTGAGGACCAGCCCTGGTGTCCCCTCTCGTCGCACCCCTCCAGCTCACCCTGCTCCTCTGACTGTGCTGCCTGGCTGCTTTTCCATCACCTCCCCATCCTCAGTGGGTGAAAACCGTCCAGCAACAGCCTTCAGTGCAAAACCCTGAGGCAGAAATCCAGGGATTTAAGACCTCCAAAGGCTGTGGGATCCAGTATCTGCCCTCATTGCTGCTCCGGCTCTGTTCTGACCCTGTGGGCCCTCTGCAGGTCGCGTCCTCTCTGGTGAGGAATTTGGAGGATTTCTCCCCCACAGTCCTGGGAGCCTTGGGCCAGGCTGCACTCGGGCTCTCCGTGTCCAGCATCCAGAACAGCATCCCTGAGGAAGACCTGGAAGCAGCTCTTCCTGCCCTGGGGAAGGTGCATGGCTGGAATGCCGAGCAGTCCAGTGCTATCGTCGGCAAACTGCTGCGCTCTGGCTATCAGGTACAGCGATCAGCTCCACGAATTCCGGAGGAATTCCTCGTGGGAAGGGTGGGGGCATGGGAAGGGGCTGCCCAGGGAGGTTTGGAGTGCCCATCCCTGGAGATGTTCAAGGAATGAGTGGATGTGGCACTGGGCTGGTGACAAGGTGGGGGTCAGGCTCAGCTTGGACTCGATGATCTCAAAGGTCTTTTCCAACCTTAATGATTCTGGGATTCCCTTCCAGATCCTGGATGGACAGAGCCTGGCAGAGCTGGGGAGCTTGGTGGCTGGTCTGAACAGCAGCGTGATCCGAAATCTGCCCCCAGAAGTGATCCTGGAAGCCACCAAGCTGCCCGAGTTTGCCCAGCAGCTGCTCCCTCTGCCCTCTGCCCTGAAAAGGGTGTTTGTGGAAAAGGTGAGCTTGTGTTTCCTCCTCAGGCGTCCCAAAGGAGCGAAACTGGGAGCACTGGTTACCCGGGGCCTGCTGTGGCACACAGTGCACACCCAGGCAGCATTCCCTGGGGGAATCTGTCATTCCCAGCCAGGGTGGCAGCTGGATGGGAGTCTCCAGTGCCGTCACTGTGCCTGTGGAGATGTCCCTGGCCACCAGCCAGCGTGTCCTGCTCAGCCTCCTGGGGACAAGGGCAGGAGTGATTTGCTTTATGGGATGGTCCCAGAAACTACTGCCCAGTGACTTGGAAAGGTGTTCCCAGGGAAAGAAAAGAAATGGAGTAGAATTCATTAAAGGTTGGACTCGATCTTGGAGGTCTTTTCCAACCTAAATGATTTTGTGGTTCTAATATTGTCTTGATTGGTGTGAGATTTCTATGTTTTGTTTTGTTGGGTTTTTTTACAGATCTCCTCCAGCCTCAGCCACCCTGCTGAGCTGGTTAAACACATCCCCGATGCCCTGGCCAGCTACATTCCCAAATCCCTGCTTGTTTTTGGGGAAGAGAAGCCAAATGTTGAGGATCTCAACAGCAAAACGTGGACCAGAGAACAGGTAATGGGGTGTGGTGTCCTGCTTCTCCTCCCTGCCAGCCCTGCCCTGTGGAGCCACGAGTCTGCTCCACAAATCCTCCTGGAAATGGAGCTGTTTCTCCTGGAAAACCACTGACCTCTGGCTTTGCTTCCCAGGCTGCCATGTTCTTCAGTGATGTGGTAAAGACAGAGCCTGACTTCAGCAGGTAGAGATTTCCTCCTCTCCTTCAGCTTCCCATGTTTGCTTTGATGGCAGTTTCCATGTTTTCCTTTGGTGCCCGTGGCAGATCCACCACCTTGAATCCATAGAAACAGATGGGAAGTAAAATGAAACCCCAAACCCAGACATGGAACATCCAGATTTAGCAAGGTCTCAGCTGTGAAATACACCCATAAACTGCATTTGCTTTCTAAAATCTTGCTTCTGGTGCAGCCTACACCTGGAATGTTGCTCCAGATTGCCTCTGGGGAAGGCATTCCCAGTCAGGGAATATGCCAGCCTCCCACGGGGCAATTCCAGGGATTAACCTAGTGGGGCTGAGATGAAAAATTATGAAAACATCTGGAAAAACATGGAGTCCACATCAGTGTCCTGCTCTGAGTGCACCTCTCCTGAAGGCCTGGCCCTTCTGATTTTCCTTCTGGAAACTTCCAGGCTCTCCCGGTCTGTGCTCCAGGGCTTCACCTGTGCAGCTGCCAACGACGTGGAAGCAGAAAGGTTTCAGGAGCTGGCCAAAGTCATGAGGAAAAAGAATGTCCAGCTGGGAGAGGACCAGGTACTTCCCAGGTTTCCAAGGGTTTGATGTGGTCCTGAAGGTGCCAAAGAGGATTGTTCAGGAAGAACAGCCCTTGGAGCTTAGGGGGCTGGAACAGGGATGTGCCTGGGAGGTTCAGGTTGGATATTGGGAAAAGGTTCTTCCGCCAGAGGGTGGCACAGGGTGGGATTGTTGGGGTGTCCTGGGCAGGGCCAGCAGCTGGACTGGGTGATCCCTGTGGATCCCTCCCCGCTCAGGATATTCCAGGATCCTGTGAACAAACGTAGCTGGTCCTGGGTCTCCATCCCACAATTCTGAATTTCCCTGGAGAGAGGAGAAGGCAAAACCCAGTTTGGTTCTCAGGAACCAAACCCCCGGATTTCCATCTTTTTCCCCCCCTTTTTTTTCTTTCTTTGGAGCAGAGCAAAATTTTCACATTACTTGATTTTTCCCTCATGTTTTGTGCTGGTTTTTTTCCTTTGATGCAATCCCTGGTGTCCTTCCAGCTGAGCTGCTTACTGAAGATGGTGACACTGCATGGGATTCCCAAGGATTTGGACAGTTATCCTAAAGATCTGTTGCTGTTTTTAAGGTAACTGTGCTGTGGTTTTCACATTGCCTCAGAACTTTGTGGGGAAAAGGAAGGGTTAATTTATAACTCTTTAGGCCTCTTTGTGGGGAAGAAAAAATGGGATTGCAGAGAGCTGAAGCAGAAACCTCACCAAGTGCTTGCTGCCATTCCCTAGAATTCATGGAGTGTTTCTTTCCAGCCCTTCAGACTACGCAGCCCCAGGGAGCTGCAGACAGTTCTTCATGGAAGTTGGGGAAGCAAATGTTGATGTCCTGCCCAGAGAGTCCCCTCGGAGGAAGCAGCTGCTCCTGGAGGCCCTGGCCTGCCTGGTAGGTGGGGAGGGACAGCTCTGCAGGGGTTGGGGTCCAGGGATGCTCCAGTCCCAGTTAATGCCTCTGCCTTGTGTTATTTCAGAAAATTCCTGGCACGGAAATAAATGAGGAAAACGCGGAGATTCTGGGAGGGCTGGTCTGTGACCTGGGTGGGGAATACATCAGGAGTTCTGGGGGCAGTTTGCTGAAGGAGTTAAGCCAGTGTGGATCTTTCCTGCCTGACCAAGAGGAGGCGATCAGGGATGTGCTCAGCAGTGGGAACACCACGTTTGGGTATGGATTTCTCTTCTGGCCATCAGCAAAATTGTTCCCTTAATCAAACCCATTTGTCTGTTAAGACCTGAGTGATCTCCAGCCAACCACCTTGATCAAAAACCTGAAAAATTTATTGCTGAGTTTTACGTTGGGTCTTTGCCATTGTTTTAGTTGGAATTCTACTGAAAAATAAGTTGTGTCTTCCTGGTCTATCCTTCATTAATCAAACTTCTCTGCCTGTCACGCTGAACACAGGTGAGTTCAGCCCAGACTTTCAGGAAATACTCTGCTTCTCCCTGCCCAGTGACAGGTGCCTCATAAATCCCTGGCTGATCCTAACAGGGAGGGAGACAAAATATTTTCCTTCCTGGATCAGTTGCCCTGAGCTCTTGGCACTGGACGGGGCCATAGTGAGCAAGAGAAATTCTTTGGGTTTCATGCTTAAGAAAAGAATGTATTTGTTCGAGGCCATTTTCCTGATTCATGTTCCTGACAACTTCTCCTGCTCTGCTGGAATGAAGTTTTGTGTAGCAGGAAGTGATTGAGGTGTTTTAGGATTTAAATCTTCCGTTTTCTTAACGTCAACTGTTACAGGGACATAATCCTGGCAGCTTTAAAGGTGGGGGTTTTTCGGGTTTTCTTCTTCCTTGAGAGCTGATTCCTGCTCTTTTTTTTGTGTGCAGGCCTCCTGCAGCCTGGTCGGCCTTCACCCTGAGTGACCTCAGTGGGCTGATCCCTGTGCTTGGTCACAGCATCCTGCAGCAGATTCCCAAGGTGGGATGTTCAGACAGGGGTGGGGAGTTTGGGAAGCACTCCTGGGCCTTGGAGCGGGGAGGAAATATGCTGGGGGTTGTTCGGCCTGTCTGTGCTCAGTGGTTTCTTCTGTTAAAAGAAGCCTGGTGCCAGAGGGGATGATGGCTTGTGAGAAGTGAGGGCTGATGGAGTTGACAGCCTGGAATTGTGAATCCAGGTCACTGTCATCCCCTTCCTGTCACCGTGGGGACCGTTCCAGAGGGGGAAAGCAGGAATAACTCCACACGGTGCTTTGTGAGGAGCTAAAGTCATTTATGGGATGAGGGATAAGTAGAGTTGAAGTGTTTAAGGAATTGCCTTTGGCTCAGCAGGGCAGGACCTGCAGGCTCAGAGCTCTGTGTGTGAGCAGCAGGCGCTGTGCTGGGGGCACATCCAGCATTCCAACATCCCCCTGAGGATCCGTTTTCCTTGCAGAACACTTTGGCCACTTGGCTGAGGAACTTTGCCTGGGATTCCGCCCTGTCCAGGGAAGAGCTGGCCACTGTGGTCGAGGAGCTCCTGCCCACCCGGCACAAGCGAGAGGAGGGTATGGGAGCCCTCTCTGATCCGTAGGGATTCCCGCTGGGATCAGGGTTGACCCTGCTGCTTGTGGGTGTCCCTAAATGTGTCTGAGTTGAGCTATGGAATACCTGGGGGTGGGACGTGGTTGCACTCCTGTCCATCTCCAGCAAGGGGACACCAGGAGGAATTTCTCCATGGAAAGGGTGGCATTGGGAGTGCCCAGGGAGGTTTGGAGTCCCCATCCCTGGAGGTGTCCAAGGAACACGTGGCTGTGGCACTCGGTGCTCTGGGCTGGTGGCAAGCTGGGGATCAGTCACAGGCTGAACTCCGTGGCCTTGGAGGATTTTTCCAACCGAAATAATTCTGGGATTCCAAGCTTGGAGCAAAAGGATTTAACGCTGACTTTGCCACGGTTTCTCCAGGCTGCCCAGCTGACCAGGAGATAACAGAGGCAGTTCTGGACAGTGACCTGATGCCCACCTACTACACCCCCCAGGAGCTGCGCGCCTGCCTCCGGAATGTCTCCCTGGAAAACCGCCTCTCCCAGGTCCTGAGCTACCCCTTCAGCATCCAGCAACTGGCTGTGCTGAAGGAATACATGGATGAGGTAATACCAGCCTGAAAATGTCGTGTTACCTCCTGATGGGATTGCTCAGGGCCTTGTCCTGTTGAACTTTGTGTCTCCGAGGATACGACTCCAGTGTCTCTCGGCTCTCTCCCAGTGTTTGGCCACCTTTACTGGGAAAACACCTATTTCTAGATCTTATTTCTACATCTCACCAGAGTTTTCCCTGCCTGCTGGCCCTTGGCCTTTCCCTGTGCCCCTCTGAGAGGGACGTGGCTCCATCCTCCCTCCTATCAGAGAGTTGAAAACAGCAATAAATTCATCACTTCACGTTTTCTGCAGACTAAACCCCAGCTCCCTCAGCTGCCCCACTTTGTAACCATAACAGCGGTGTTCCCACAGAGGTATCCTGATGGTTATCCCGAAAACCTGCTCTCCAGCCTGGGCCCTCTCCTTCCTCTCATCACCCCGGAGGAAATTTCCAAATGGAAGTTGACCTCAGCTGACATGTTGGCTGCCTTCCTGAAAACTCAGCCCCCGGATCCCCTGGTAGGGACTTGGGTTTGCTTTCCTGGTTTGGGAGCTGCTTTTTGGGAGCAGGATTAACTTCATGGGCTCAGAGATGGTTGAAGCATCTCTGGTGCCACAAGGTTGGGTGGATCATCCTTGCGGCCCAGACGAAAAATGTGAAATTATTCCATGTTATTCTTGTCATTATCGCACCTTTTCCTTCTGGGGATGAAAACCTACATTCTGATCCAATTAAATTCACGGAATGAGTTGTGTTTGCAGGCCTCAGCAGCAATCAAGCGCTACGTGGGGCTGGGCAATGCCTTGAATGCCACGGCCCTGAACGCCATCGGCGCCAGCTACGTGTGCCTGCTGAGTGCCCCTGAGCTGGAGGCCATCGACCCCCCCAGCCTCAAGTGAGTCACAAATTGGGGTGTTCTTGGCTTCTCACAAAAGCCCTTTCCCATCTGCAAGAGCTTTTCCCTGCTTTTTCTGCACTCAGTGCAAGGAAGTTTAGGAAGCGGTTTAGGAGCTGCTCTGTGGCGGGGTTTCAACCCTGCTGGTGCCCATCCTGCCAGGAAGGGCTCCGATTTCCAATCAAACTCTCTTTATTTCTCCTCAGCAGGCAGCAGATCTGATCCCCATACCTGCTCTTATCTGCAGGCAAAAGAGTGATTTAAATTTAATTTCATAGAATTAAAGATTGGAAAAGGCCTCCACCACCACCACGGTCATCACTAAACCACGTCCTCACAGTGCCACATCCATGAGGTTTTTGAACATTTCCAATCTAAATTCCTATGAAAGACTGGTAAATGAAGTTAATTAATTATAGCTTGGCAAACACACAAAGTTATTGGGCACCATCAGAGCCATCATCGCTTGGAAGGCAAATCATTCCCAGCAGGAAACTGAGCCTTTATTTCTCCTCTCAGCTTCTCTCCATACATCTGGGAAGGAGGGATCACCTGTGCTGTGTCGAGGATCCCAGAGAAACCCTCGGAATAGGTGAAAATTTGTACAGGTTGAGGATAATAAAAGCTCTTTTCACCCTAAATCTTCCCTTTTTTGCAGACTGGCCTCTCTGAATCCTTCAGCCTGCTCCCAGGACACCAAGAACATCTTGTATGAGAAGGCCAAACGAGCCTTCTCTGACCAGCACCATCTACCTGCCTACTACGAGCTGATTTTACCATATCTGGGTATGTAAAAACCAGGATGTTATGGGGAAAGGGAGCTCTTAAATGGATTTTGATACCTGTTTGGTTTGTGGCTAAAATTTAGGAATTTTCAGAGCCAAGTTGTTAAAAGTTTGTTTTTCCAACTTGCAGATGGCATCAAATATTATTGAAAGATTCTGTACCTGCTTTGAGTTGCCCAAATCAGCTGTCAGAGCAGCACGGGGAAAATCAAACTCATGACTTTTCTCACATCCCTTTTCCACGTCACAAAGCAGATTTGCAGATTTTTTTTTTTTTTTCCTGTTAAGCCAGGAATTTTCCCAAACTCTTCTCACCCCCTGTCCATCATCTGGCATCGCCACAGGTGGTTTAATGCCCAATGAAAAAACTCCCAACACAAAAGGAGCAGCATCCTTTGTATTTTTGCAGTTGGAACTCACTCTGTCAGAGGCTCCAGCCCAATAAATTTTGGATGAACCATCAGTCACCCAGCACAGCTCCCCTGGGGGTCTCCCATCCCTTGACACCCTCCTTGTTTTGCTCCCAGGGGGGGCTCCTGCCGTGGATCTCAAGGCTCTCAGCAAGGACAACGTGAACATGAACATGAGCACTTTTGTGAATTTAAGAAGAGAGGCTTTGATGGTGAGCTTGACCTTGGAATTCTTTGATTCCTTGTGTTTATGTTACGCTGAGTGATTGGGTGCAGTTGTGTTGTCCATTGATGGAAATCAGGAGTGATTCCATCAAATTCAGAACAACGCTAAAGCAGTAGAAAGTGGAGAAACGGCCTGAAATTACTTAAAAAAATATAATTTGGAGTCTAAGATGGATGCAAAGTTGAATTTCTTCAGGGCAGGCTCTTGTAGTGGCAGGAGCAGGGCACAGGTGTCCACGAGCCCACAGATCTTCAGGCAAGACAACCAACAGTGTCATCAGTTTGGGAAGAAATCCCAGTGATTTCAGGGACTGGGACCCTCAGTGGATTTGTCACCAGAGGACAACAGGAACAGCCTTTGAGGAGCCATCACATCCCAAGGGAGGGTTGTCCCCATGAAACCATTCGCAGAAGCGTGTCTCCTTCCCAACAGAAACCTCATCGTTTCCTGCCCCAGAGGTGTCACTTCCATTCCTACACTCCCGTCCCTGATCCCTGCTCTGTGATTTCTCCTAGAGCCTGACACCCCCCGAGGTTCAGGGCCTGCTGGGCTTGAACCTCCCAGACCTGGCCAAGTGGCAGTACAGGAGCCCTGTCCGGGAGTGGATCCAAGTGCAGAAACAGTCGGAGCTGGAGCAGCTCCACATTGGGCTCACGGGGGGGACACAGGAAGGCTACATCAACATCGTCACCCCCAAATTCCCAGGTAGGTGCTTTTGGGACCTCTGATGGTTTAAGTGTTTGGTTTGGGGTTGCAGCAAGGAGGAAAACTGGGGCAGCAAGTTCAGCTCTGCTGGGGAGCCTGAAGGCCCTGCTGGGCAAATTCTGGGTCCAAGAAGAGGAGCAATCCCGGAATCCCACTGGGAGCATCCCTGCCGGCTGAACATCCCACCTGAGTGAGCCCTTCCAGGTCTTCTTTCACTGTGGTGTGTTGGATTTGGGCTTGGAATCAGAGAACCACAGAGTGGTTTGGGTTGAAGGAAACTTAAAGGTCATCCAGTTCCAACCCCCAAACTCCACTTGGTGGTGCCGGCAAAGATAATCCCTGAATGAAGGGACGTTTTCCCCATGGAGGAATGGTTCAGTCAGTGATTTCTGTGCACTCATCCCCTCTCTGTCCTCCAGCAATGTCCTCAGCCCCTCTGGGGACCGTGGCCACGGCGTTGCACCTCCTGCCTGCCCTGCTCCTGAGCTTCCTTATGATGTCCATCTTGGCTTGACCGTCTTCTCCCAAGAAGAACCAGGACAGGGGGGACCGGCCTGCGCCCTGCTCTGAGGCCTGCGGGCACAGCCACCCCGGGGGTGAGGAGTGCCCAGAGCTCCAGGCAACTGCGATCAGCCCAGGATTCACTTTTAGGTACTTTTGGCTTTCAAATCACTTGGAAAAAAAAAACCGAAACAACCCAGTTCTGTTTGAAGGGAAGATTCCAGACTCTTTGGAGCAGGATCTTTGCCTTAGGTGCAGCCCAAGGCCAGGTCAGACGCAAACCACTGCTGAACCACCTCTCGCTGGTGGGTTGAAGGGGGAGTTGCGCAGGTTAAAAATGACTTTTCTCAGAGCCTGAGCTCGTGACACTGCCAAGACCTCAGGGTGGGAGCGGAGTTCTCCAGCTGCTTGTAAATAAATCATGGAATTAAGTAAAGCATGCCAGAAGCAAATTGCTGAGTTGCTGTTGTCTGCTCTTCATTGGGGCTGCCCTCACCGTCCTGTCTGCAGGAATCAGCCCAAATTAAGTGCTCAGGATCCCAGGATCTGCCTGTTACTTGTCCTTGGTGTTGGCTGTCCAACACTTGAGAGCTGAGGCCATTCTCAGCTTCCTCGTGTGGAGAGGAAAAAGCTTTGGATAAGGTTTTCAACACTTTTTTTTCCACTCATTGGAACTATCTGTCCAAAAAATCTTCAGTGCAACCTATATCCAGTTCCAGACATCCCTCTTTCCTCCAGGAGGAGAGGGAAAAAGGGATTTATGTATTTTATATCTTTCAAATCTTCATTGTCTGTGCTTTATAGAAAGGGAACAGGTCTGTCCTCACTGAAGATTTTGGATTTATGCTGGAAAAAACTGCACTGCAAAGCACTGAACACCTTAAAGAACACGTTTGGTTAGGAAAAAAATAGTTGATTATGTTTTATTGTATAGATTGCACCAGTAATCAAGATAAATTATCTTCAGTTAATCATCCCATCAGAGTCTTTGCAGCTGAGCAAGTCTTGATCAAAAAGCAGTTCATGAAAAAAGTTAAATGCAATTTTGGGGATCTCTCAGCTGCAGTGCTGGGCCACCTTCTGCTTCTTTGGCCAGTGACTCAAATCCTTGAGCTATCCCACTGTTTAACAGATCCCAGTGGGATTGGATAGACAGAAACCACCTGGGAGAACTGGGCCCAGTTCTTGCCTTGTCAGCACTGCTGGTGGTGCTGCCACATGGAGTAAATTGCTAGTAAGTACCTGTGGGGCTTCTTTGGGCTGGGAAAACCTGTCCTCCTTGCAGTGCCCAGCCTCAAAAATAACAACCAAATTCTGTGCTGCCATCAAATGGACGAGGCTGCTTCCATTCCTGGGTTCCTGCTTCCCAGCAGGGAATTTCCCAGCGCCGCCGCGGTGTGGGGATGGAAGGAGGGGGGTGGTGCAGAGGTGTGGGGTCAGAGCAGCCCCCGCAGCAGAACGTTCCCTAGGGCAGCTGCCAGCACGTGCACGAGGCAGGAGCAGAGCCTGGATCCCGATCCTGGCGGGAGAACGCAGGGAATGGGATTCTCCAGGTGCACGGCACACCTTGAGCCGGGGAGGGGGAGTGGGCTCTGGGTGTCCCAGGGTGGGAACAGCACTTCTCTGCCTCCTGGGAATGCCTGAAGCTGCTCCCAGGTGTAAACGTGCCCAGGCCAGGAGCAGGGCTGAGCCTGCCTCCCTCTCAACGTAAACCAGGAGTAAACCTGGAGTGCCAGCTCCAGGGAGCCCAGAGCTCAGTGCTTCCAGCAGGAAGCACCTCCTGCAGCTAAAGCAGGGAGGGCCAGATCCGTGCCTTGTGGGAACAGCCCAGAGAATGGGCAGGAGTGGGATTATTCCGGGTTTTTGTGGAGCGGGGCAGAGCTGCAGGGTCAGAAGGAGACGAGACACCTCGAGGTGCACCTGGGCAGGTCTGTGAGCTGAAGGCAGGCCTGGGGCTGCAGCTGTCCCACAGCTCTGCATCCAGCTGGGAACGAGGTGCATCCGCCAGCACCGAGTGCAGACCTCGGCCTCGCCAGCACTCCTAATCCTTTCCTGACCCCAAACATTCCCCCCTTACCAGCCTCGGGTTGGAGGTTGATGTATCCATTGGAAGTGGGTGGTGGTGGCTCCGGAACACCTCCAGGTGTTGGTTTAGAGCTCTCCCTGCTGCTGCTGGTGGTGGAAGAAGGGCTGGGAAATTCCGGAGGGGCGCTGGTCTGGCAAGGCAGGGTCGTGGGCTTGGGTGTGGAGGAGGAGGAGGAAGAGAGGCTTTTTTGGGTGGAGATGGTGGAGTTGGGAATTGGGGTGGGCTTGTGGGGAGGGGGGGGCAGGTCTGTGGCTGTGGTGGCAGAGGTGGAGTGAGGGACAGGGGTGGCAGCGGGAGCAGAGGAGGGATTGGGGACAGGGGTGGCAGTGGGAGCAGAGGGGGAGGGAGGGGCAGGGGTGACAGTGCTGTGGGTGACAGCAGGAGGAGAGGAGGGACTGGGGACAGGATTGGCAGAGGGTGCAGAGGAGGGATGGGGGACGGTTGTGATGGTGTTGTGGGTGGCAGTGGGAACAGAGGAGGAGTGAGGGACAGGGGTGACAGTGCTGTGGGTGACAGCAGGAGTAGAGGAGGGACTGGGGACAGGATTGGCAGAGGGTGCAGAGGAGGGATTTGGGACAGTTGTGATGGCGTTAGGGGTGGCAGTGGGAGCAGAGGAGGGACTGGGGACAGGATTGGCAGAGGGTGCAGAGGAGGGATTTGGGACGGTTGTGATGGGGTAGTGGGTGGCAGTGGGAACAGAGGAGGGGTGAGGGACAGGGGTGGCAGTGCTGTGGGTGGCGGTGGGAGCAGGTTGGGTGGTCCCCCCGGGTGCTGGGGGGTTCATGGACACCAGTGGGGCGCTGGTGCTGTGGGTGGTCCCAGCCGGGTTAGTACCAACCCCAGTGCTGGTGGTGGCCCTGGAGGTGACAGCAGGGACTGGGACCGAGCTGGGAGAGGTGGCACTGGGGCTGCTGCGGGCCAGGAGGGTGGTGAGGGAGGTGACAGCAGGGGAGGTGGCTCTGACTGTGGTGGGAGGCTGGTGGGTGGAGCACGGGGCCACGGTGGTCAGAGCAGGACGGGAGGTGGCCGTGGGGACAGTGGGGACAGTGGGACCCCTGGTGTGTGGGGGGGTGGTGTCTGGAGGGGTCGGGCTGAGAGTGCTCGGGGTGGGGGTCTGGCGGGGGACTGGAGTGGTCACGTGGCTGCCAATGGCAGTGGGGTTGGGGACAGTGGCCATGGAGGTGACACTGGCCGAGGTGGTGGGGTGAGGAGAGGAGGGGGCAGTGGGGAGAGTTGTGGCCATAGGGGTGACACTGGCCAGGGTGGGGGGCTGAGGAGAGGTGGGGACAGTGGGGAGAGTTGTGGCCATAGGGGTGACACTGGCCGAGGTGGGGGGCTGAGGAGGGGTGGTTGTTCCCGTGGGTTCCTCCAGCCCTCCCTGCAGGCTGATTCCCAGGACGCAGTCCAGTTCCCNGCCATACCATAGGGGTGACACTGGCCGAGGTGGGGGGCTGAGGAGGGGTGGTTGTTCCCGTGGGTTCCTCCAGCCCTCCCTGCAGGCTGATTCCCAGGACGCAGTCCAGTTCCCTCTGGGATTGTCTCTTCACCCAGTTCATCACCGAGGTCTCATTCTCAGCTTTCTTCAGCTCAGGGAGATTTTTCCCCAGCAAATTTTTCACGTCTGTGACGCTGAGTTTCTGCAACACACACACACAACCTCACCTTCCCTCACCCTCACAGCCCCAAACGCTTTTCTAACGGGGCTGCAGAGCAAGTAAAGCTTCCTAGAGGAAATTTATGAAGGTAAAAAAGTGGAGAATTGGTGATTTGTTGGGGCTCTGGCCTTGGACTCCCTGCCCAGCCCTCAGCCAGCCCTGCCCTACAGTGGGAAGAGGGACAGCAGCATCCCAGGGCTGTACCTGCAGTTCCTCAGGATTTAGGGAGAGGAAGGTGTCCAGATCCATGTCTATGGCCACGCCAGCTTCAGCCAACTCTTTCAGATCCTCTGCTGGAGCTCCACCTTAAAGAGAGCGCACGGGACACCTGGAGCTGTGCAAACCCTGCCAGCACCTCTGGGGAGGTTTTGGAGCGGTTTGGACGCTGCCAGATTTGTCTCTAACACGGCCAAACCCCCCTGGCTGAGGAAGAGACCCCAAAGCTGTGGTGGGAAGGAGGGTGGAGGTGGAAGCACCTACCCAGGTAGGGCCAGATCTGGCAGTAATATTTGCCAGGGTTGCTGGCCAGGCTGGCAAAGGCCTCCCGGGCCTTCCTGTAGAGCTGCTCCTTCTTGGGCTGGGAGCATGGAGAAATGTTTAACTGTCCAGCAGTCCTGGGAGGGAGGGGCACAGGTCAGCAGCACCCCAAACCACAGCTGAAATGTGCTGTTGGCTGGGAGGGACGAGTGGGTTGTCCCTGTTTGTGGTGCCAGGGATGGGCTGAGATCTGGGAATGGGATGCAGTGATCCCACTGTGCGGCCTGGGAGCGGGCAGAGCGCAAACAGAGCTGGGGGTCTTCCATCCCTCCACCCTTCCAGGGTCTCCCGGGGCTGAACAGCATCCCTAAAAAGCGGCTCACCCGATGGCTTCTGCAGGAATCAGCTGGATCTGCTCCTCCTGCAGGTTGCACAGGCGTTTGCCTCCGATTTCCCGGAGCAGGGCCCCGCTCAAGGAGCCCCCCAGGCTCAGGTACCTGCTGAGCAGCTGCTGCACCTGGGGAGCACAGGACAGGCGGGGGGAGACGGGTGGGGAAGGAAGAAGCTCCTGGTAAGGGTGTGGGTGCTGCCAAGCCCCCAACAAAAAACCCACAACGCCTTTGCCCCCAGCCACGCCAGGGGGGCACAGGCGGTCCCAGTTTGGGTTCCCCAGCACCCAGCCCCTGCTGCTGCCGTGGATTTACCTGAGAATCTTCCCACTTTCCTCCCGAGGGGTTGAGCAGGGCTGCGAGGGTGTCGTTGGATGTCACTGGCCACTGGCTGATCTCCTCCTCCGTGTACAGGCGGGACAGTGGCCCCAGGCGCCTCAGCTGCTCCTCCGGGATCCCCGACGGGAAGATCTGTGGGGCCCGGCCAGTGGGGCAGGCAAGAGGGTGAGGGAAGGGGAAATAGGGCAGGAATAGGTGCGAAGGACCTGCTCGGGCACCTTCACCCCTGTGCCCCTTGATCCCTGTTCCCGCAGCAGGTCCTGCCCATCCCAGATCGTGCCCGTGCTGCTGGGGGGCTCCTGCCCTGTGGCACCCCTTACCTGGTCCACCTTTTTTTTCAGGACCTGGAAATACTCCAAGGTGGGTGGCTGTTCCAGCAGAGCCTCCAGGTTTTCTATTAAGACATCATTGCTCAGGCACAGGTCGAGCTGCTCGAGGTCGTAGTGCAAGATTAGGATGGAGTCAGCGATGGAGCTGGCGGTGATGGGCTCGGACAGGCAGCCTGTGGGCAAGGAATTGTGTCAGGGAGAAGCTGTGTGTCCCGTGTGTCCCCTTCCCACCTGGTCCTGGTCCTGCCACGGGGCTCAGAGCCCCTCGGAAGAGGCCTGGTGAATGCACAGGGAATCACAATAACGTGGCCCAAGCCACCGTGGATCCTCCTCCCACCCCCTGTGTCCCCAGCCCACGAAGCTTCCTTATCTGCTTTCATTCCTTAAAGTTATTCCTGAAGAACCTGGTGATGTTTTTGCAGCCCACTGACACTTTGTCCTGTTACAGGCAACTAAAAATTCTCCATGGCACCTCCATGAGAATCCTGCGATCTTGCAGAGTCCTCCCCCAGTGCTGGCCCTGCCTGGGGAGTCTCCCACTGTCCCGGCTCCTTCCTAGCTGCTGCTGCCAGATTCCTGCTCCCAGGTAAGAGCAACCCCCCCGCAGCGTGCTGTAAGGACATTTCCCCACTTCCCCAGTTACTTTATGGGAATCCCACAGTTTCCTGCCTGGTCCAGGCGGGAGCTCCCAGCCCCGGGGCATTTTTGCCTTCCGACAGCTCTGGACTGGTCCCAGTGAAGGGAAACACTCACGGTCAGCGCTGCGCTTCAGCCTGGGACGGGATGAAGGTGCTGCTGCAAAGGCCCTGAGGAGGATCAGGGATTTCTCCCGCTGGGAATGTCCTTGGCTGCCGTAGGTGGCTACAATGCTCCTCCTGAAATCCTCCCGGGCTGCCTGCGGGGGCAGAGGGTGCTGGGTCTGGGGGGCACAGGGTCCTGGGTCTGTGGAGCACAGGGTGCTGGGTCCCCCAGCCTCGGAGCTGACCTGATGGACCATCCCCCCCGAGGCCCTGCGGAGGGGTCTTACCTCAGCCACCAAACTCAGCGTGGTCTGGTTCAACGCCAGCACGAGCGGCCCCAAATCTTGCAGAGTCCGTAAATCCCAGCTCGAGGGATCCCTGTGGCAGCAGGACAAGGACCAGTTCAGCATCCTCGTGGATGCCCATCCCTCCTGCTCCTCGCCCACCCCTCCTTACCCGTATTCCGTGTCCCCCTTGAGGAGCACGGCGTTGAGGGCGTCCTGCTGTGACCCCGTCAGCGCCGGGCAGAGCTTCAGGTTCTCCAGGATAGCGGGATCCGAGGCCGGGATGGTTCCTGGCTCCATGTCACACACCAGCGCCCCGAGGCTGCCGAGCTGCTGCGGCTCCAGGCGGCCGCCCCGCACCCCCTGCGAGAGACAAACCCGCCTCGGACCCGTGTCAGGGCAGGGGTGGGGGTCCCTGGTCACCGCCGCTGCCATCCCCACTCACCAGGCAGCTCAGTGCCCCACGGAGCAGCCCCGTCCTGCGGGATGAGCCCCGGGGCAGCAGGTCCAGGTTCCCACGGGAAGCCCGAGCGTAAAATTCTCCGCAGGTCCCAGCGCGCACCTCGGACGGGCTGTGGGGAGCAGGAGCGGTGGGATGAGCGGGGTGAGGGCTTTTGGTGGGCACGGGGGAGTTTTAAACTCTTTCTCCCTTCTGAGCAATGAGCTGGGGGGTCTTGAGCACAGGGTGGTGTTGCCCAACCCCACGCACCCCGTGCCGGAGCTCCTCGGGGATGAGAGAAAACCTGGGGATCCACAGGGCTGGGAATGCCCCGTGCAGGTTGGAAGGTGCCCACACACACAGGTGGGTTTTGCGAAGCCCAGGGCCACTCCAGAGGGCGCTGGATGATGTGATCCCACCCCAAAACCGCAGCATCCCCCTCGATACTCACTCGAAGAAGAGCAGCAGGTCCGGGGGGAACCTGCCGAAATCGGCCGTCAGGTTCTTGGCAGCGAGGAGCCGGGCCAGGCAGGAGAGCTGGGCACGGAGACCGGGCTGGTCAATGCCCGGGCGGGGAGAGACCCCCCGGCACCCCCCGGCTCGGTGGGATTTGCAGCCCCCCCTCCAGCCCTTGCCCACCTGGGCGCTGCTCAGCTGCCCCGGTTCGCTTCGCAATCCCTGCGCAAACGCCAGGATGTCGGCAGCGGGCAGGTCGGCGGGCGGGATGCACGGGAATTCTTGCAGGAGCGAGGATGGGAGGCTGCGGGGGGAGCACGGCTGCGGTTCACCACCCCCCCGAGCTCCCCAGCATCCCGTGGAGGACAAACTCGCTCGTTCCCTTGGGAAAACCCTTTTGTCCTGACCATGGCTGCGTGAGGTAAGTGGGAATAACGTGGGGTGTCAGGAAAATGCCCCCTAATATCAGTGCCAGGGCGTTGCCATCCCCACGGCCGGGGGGTGGCAGGGTTGCCCACCATATCCCGGGATTTAGGTGAGGGAGGAACAGCAGAGCCTGGATTTCAGCTGGCGGGAGGCTCCCGCTGCACCTGCGTCAGCCCCGGCAAGGAAAGAGAATTCTTGGTGTGTTTGTGTTGCAGCAGGAGCCAAACCTCCTGGAATCCCAGCACGGGCACGGAACCGGCTGCACAGGGCTGTAAATCCTCCCCACCTCGGTGACCTGGCACGGCAGCCGTGACGTGGATGTGGGGAAAAATGCAAATTCACCCTGCCGGCCCCACGGCCCGGCCCCCCTGGGACCCCCCCCCACCAATACTCAGAGCCCCCGCCGGGGCTGGGACTTACTCGGGAGGCTGCTCAGCCGCGGACAGGACGGCTCCGATGAGCAGGACGGCCTGGGGAGAGGATGCGGGATGCTCAGCCCCAGCAAGGAATGGGAAGAAAGGGTCTGAGACGCAGGGAATGGGGTCTGACCCGGCGGGAGCACGCAGCCCCTCCTGCCCGTGAGCCACAGACAGGGACTGCAGCAGCCCCTGGGTTACGTGTGGGGACAAAAGCCACCACAGCCGCTCTCAGGAGCGGGGACCCTTCCCTGCGGATCTCTTCCCCGGAGCTGGGTTTGGGAGCAGGGCAGGGAGGGATGGGAAGGGAAGAGGACAGGGCCACGCGCTGCACAGGGGGACAGCAGGGAGGTGATGCCTGTGCCTCCCCGGAGCTGAGGACTGAACCAGCTGCGGAATTTTGGGAAAGCCCTGGCATGGTAGGAGCCAGTGGAGCAGGCAGGGACTCACCGCTGTGGCTTTCACCAGGTCTGTGGAGACACCTGCAAGGAAGTGGGAGCAGGTTAGGAAACATCCATGAACGTACAGGTGGCAGGGGCTGTTCCAGGTTTAAAGTCTGGGAAGAGCCTTTTTTTGGATAATTTAATATTTAGCAAATGCTGGTGATCACTGTGCAGAGAGGAGCCCCCAGCCCGAGCACCCTGGGTCCCTCCAGGTGGGTATGGAAGACAAAAAGGGGTAAATCTATCCCTGGAAATCTGTCTGGGCCAATCTGTCCCTGGGAAAACCCTGCGAGTGCGGAGGGGAGCAGGAGGCAGAGCTCAGGAAGTGGCGGAGCCGAGCGGGATTGGGAAGAGGAGCAGCACGGGCTGGGGCATCCCTGGTGCCGGGGGGGTGGCCGGGAGCCCCGGGGCAGCTTTAGGGGGACAAGATGGAACTCACGGAGGCAGAGGGTGACGGTTCCCGGGGCTGGGGCTGCCCACACCATGGTGCTGGTGCCGGGGCTTCGTCCTGCAGAGAGTTGTGTCCCACGCTTGGAATAGTTGGAAGGTGCTGGGAAGCCTGCAGCCGATTCTCTCACCCAGCACTGGGACTGGAGCTGTGGGGTCAGGGGGGCTCAGTGTGCCCACCCGTGCTCTGTGATGCCTGCACAGACCCCCCCGCCCCACGACCAAGGGAGAGATTTTAAATCCTATATAACAGAAAACAGGACTTTTCCCACCCGTTACTGGAAGAAACTCCACGTTCTCCCTCCGACACCCTGCGCTCTGCTCCCACCTGTGCCCTGCAGGGACAGGCTCCCCCTCCATCCCCCAGCTCCTCATGGGACCACACCAGCACAGACTGGGAGAAATCCAGTGCAACCCAGTGGAGGAGCCCCAGCAGGTGTTTCCCACCCCCTGCACCCCATTCCACATCCCTCAGCTGGATCCCCCCGGCAGAAATTCAACCCCTGCTCCTGAAATTCCCCCGGTGCTGCCCACAGCAATCCGTTATCGCCACTTGAACTCAACGCAAGGAATTTTTTCCCCTAAGTCTCCTTTTATTCCTCAAATCCTACCGTGTCTGTGCCGGGCCGTTCTCCTCCTCGTTTTCCAGAGGAATTCGGCTCCGTGATCGGAGGATTCCGCCGGGAAGGTGCTCCTGGGGCTGGGGCTGGGCAGCGCCGGGAGCGCCCGGCACTTTATCTGTGCGGGGTGGGGATGTTGCTCCGAACGCGGGGTGTGACAGGGCAGTTTCCCAACCGTGTTTTGTCAGGCTCCTTTCCTTCTCCCTGGTTTTGGTTTGTGGTTTTTTTACTCCTTGCTAAAGGGTCACTTTGAACTCTGGGTTCAGCTGAACCCGAAATGAACCCAGAAGGAGTTAAAGCTTCTGGTTTGGTGATTTCTGGGCTTCTGAGGGGGATAAAGGCCCTCCCGGTGAGGGGAAAACCCTTGGAGCTGTGCAGGGGTTTATTTTATAGGGCAGCCAGGGTGCAGAACAGACGAGTGCTCAGTGATGGGCTCAGCACCCTCTGGGAGATGCTTCCATCACGCCTCTCCCTTTTCCCTTGATCACAGACAATCCCATCCCCTTTTTTACAGCCTTTTCCCTAATCATGATCCAAAATGCTGTCCAGCACGTGCCACGACGAAGGAGACCAAAAAGAAAAGCTGCAAATCCTTCCCGAGGCTCTGGGATGACAACCTGGAGGGGCTGTGAGCACAAACGTTACCCGAGCGATTATCCCGGGAAAAGGGCAGGGCGAGGGCAGTCGGAGCAGGGGGGCTGGGCTGGAGCAGGGCTGCACCCCCTCCTCGGCCAGGTTTGGGGGTCCCTGGGGCTGCTGGCACGGTGCCAAGGGGGTTGCCAGCCCCGGAGCTCCCGGCTGTGTCCTGTCCCCAGCCCCGTCCCCCAACCGGTCCTGCAGCACCCAGGGCTGGGTCGACGCCCGCGGGTGTTGCTGGTTTCTATTTTGGAAGGATTTACTGTAAAAATAGCTCTGGTTGGGGTGGTAAAATTACAGAAACTTGTTTGCTATGAGGCTGCCGGTGGGACACGGCCCCTGCCCCGGGCTGGCTGGACAGAGGTGGCTGCAGCAGGAGGGCAGGGACACATCGGGGCCCCTTTGGGGGTCACCGCGTCCACTGTGTCCCTGCAGGGCTTAAAACTGGCCCTGAGACACCCTCGGGAGCTGCCGCTGGAGGATCCACCCTAAACTTGAACATGTGGAGGAGAATCTGCCCGAGGCCCTTCCTGGGGGCCTTCCCAGGTCGGTTGTGAGCTCCGGCTGCATCTCCCTGTGCCAGGTGGGCTGGGAATGCTCCCTCCCCTGAACCAGCTGCTCCCTGCCCTTGCCAGGTTCATAATGTTTAAAAAAATCTCCCAATCTTAAAGAGTGCAAATAATTCCTTTGGGTCCTCAATCAGTTTTCCCACTGCTCCAGTCTGGGGAATGACTGTTCGTGTTCAGGAGTTACATAGAAATCACAGGCACGTGGAATGGTTTGAGTTGGAAGGGACATTAAAAATCATCTCGTTCCAACCCCCTGCCAGGGGCAGGGACACCTCCCACTATCCCAGGGTGCTCCAAGCCCGTCCAGCCTGGCCTTGGACACTTCCAAGGATCCAGGGGCAGCCACAGCTTCTCTGGGCAGCCTGTGCCAGGGCCTCCCCACACTCACAGGGAGGAATTCCTCCCCGATATCCCATGTATCCCTGCTCTGTGGCAGTGGGAAGCCATTCCCTACGTCCTGTTAGTCCATCCCTTGTCCCAGGTCCCTCTCCAGCTCTCCTGGAGCCCCTTTAGGCACTGGAAGAGGCGCTGAGGTCTCCCTGGAGCCTTCTCTTCTCCAGGCTGGACAACCCCAGCTCTCCCAGCCTGGCTCCAGAGCAGAGGGACTCCAGCCCTTGGAGCATCCCACCAATGGACCATTCATGGTGACAGCTTTCCCTGTGCAGCCCCTAAACCCCCTCAGCCCCAGGGCTGCTCACCACCCCACTGCCCAGTGTTCCCAAATCCGGAGCTTTTCCCCTGCCTCTGCTCTTTGGTTCGGGACAATCCCAGAGGCCGGCGCTGGCCGAGGCGGGCGGGGACAGGCAGGGGTCAGGCGGGGGCAGTGACATCTCCTCCATCACCCTCGGTCCTCTCTCTTACTAAATCCGGAAGGGCTCTGGGGCCGCTCATCCCGGCGGTTTCGGCCGGGGGAATTTCGGCAGGGAGGGGAGGAATTCCGGTGCTCACACAACAGGTTGGCCGGGTCGGAGCCCCGGGGCCGGTCCCGCTGGGCCGGTCCGGCCTCATTCCTGGAAGCCCCCGGTACCGCGGGTCGGATCCAGAGGCCGGAGCGTGAAGGACGGGAGACACATTTAATACAACAAATGCCACAACAGAGGGAGTGCGGAGCGCACGGGACATCACAGCCACAGCACAGCCCCAGGGCACGAGAGGATTCACGGCCGCTGCAGCCCCGCGGAGAGGAGGGAGCAGGACCGGGCACGGCCCCGGAACGCAGCCGGGAAGGGCACCTGGAAAACGCTCACTGCGGGGTAAGGAAAACACCTCCTTATTTATCTGTGCTGCTGGGAAAAGTGGTGGGTGTCACACGCTGGCTGCTGCGGGGGCTCCTGGATGCAGGGGTGAGCCCGGGGTGCCGGCCCCATCCATGTCCCCACCCCACTGACCTCCAGCCCCATCCCAGACGTGTTCCCAGCAGGGACCGCTCCCACAGCGGGGCCCCCGGGAAGGCTCTGTCCCACCTGGGACGTGCAAATCTCCCCTGACACTTGTCAGCACCTCCCGTGCACGTCACCCCCTCCGTTCTTTGGCAAACAGGTTCCTTGTGTGAATTTACGGCTTCGGGACCTGCCTCTCCCCTCCCGGCCACTCCTGGGAGATGGGATGGGCAGGGAGGGGGCCTGGCAGGAAGGAGACAGGGCTCCTGCTCCTCCAGCCCACCCTGAGCCCTCTGGCACCGGCTCAGGAGCCCGCGGCCCCCGCTCAGTGCCCAGGGCTGGCACCTCAGACCATCCCCCCCTGCAGTGGAAGGGACACAAAGGACGGGTGATCCAATTCCCGCCGGGATTTCAGTGACCCACAGGGTGTGTCCAGCCACAAGGAGAGGGCTGTGACTTTTTATTCCCCCTCAGGGTGGGAATATCAATTGTGTGAATTCCTATCCAGTGCATTTTTAACGGGATGGGGTCGGTGAGGTGAGGACAACTCTGGGCACGTGCTGATGTGGTGCTTCGAACCCCTGGCATGGGGTTATGTGGCTCCAGCCCCTCCGGCCCTCCCCAGCTGTCCTGTTCTCATTTCCAATTGTCCTCCAAGGGCTGCAGAGGACGAGCAGGATGGGAAGGGGAAAGCAAAGCAGGATGACCAGCAAAGGAAGGGCACTTCCAAAGAAATTTCTTGGCATCTGGCAGAGCTGAACTCCAGCCCGCTCTTCCCATCAGTTGCCAGCTTTTCCTTCAGCTTCATCCTTTTCCTACTGCTCCGGAGCCTTCCCAAACTGCCCACCCGAAGGACCTGCCTCTGGAAACCTGCCAGGCAGGAGCCACCCCATGGAACCAAGACGGGACACGCATCCCCCCTCGGCTGGGTAAGCAGAAAGGGGCTTGTGTCCTCTGGCCTGGGTCAGCAGGGAGAAAAGCAGGAAGAGCAGTGCTAGTAGAAGGAATAATAAAATCCATTAAAAAAGCTTTGGGCTGCTGGCTCTCCGACCACAGAAGTACTAAAAATACCTCATTTCCGAGACCACCCGTATTTTACAAACCCTAAAAGACTAGATTCTCTTCCTTAGAAAATTGAAAAAAGTTTAAAATCCATTGGTATCAACTCACTCACCTTCACCAAACCTCTAAAAACCCCCCGGGAGGGCTGAGGGAGAGAGGGAGGGAGCATGGGGGCAGGGACCTCTCCCGTGCCCATCCCAGCCCGGCTCCATGGGCCAAACACCCAGGACACCCCAGGACTGGGGGGCTGTTGGTGTCCCCAGGCTGTGCTCCAGCCCCACAATCTCCCAGTTCCCACAGGACACAGCAGCTGGAGTGAAGGGAATGGGGAACATGGACACCAAAGCCGTACCTGGCAGGTTCCCCTTCCCTGGGCTGGAATTCAGCATCCAAGCACAGAGGGTTTGTGGGAATGTCCATGGCAAAGGCAGTGCTGCCCCGGCTGTGCCCGAGCCCCAGGACAGGGATGGAAAGCTTTGGGGTCACTCTAAGCTGGAATGTGACACTGACTCTGCTGCTGAGGCCCAGGATTGGGAAAGGGGCCAGATGGATGATGGACATTACAAAACCACCCCATCCTAACCGCTCCTGAAATCCGCCTAATCCCAGCCCCAGAAGTGAGGGAAGCCATGGCATACAGGGAGTGCGGGTGTGGGCTCAGCGCTGGGCTCCGTGGGGACCCCCTGGGACAAAGAGGGAGTGCTGGGCTGGAAATGCAGGGCGTGTGGCTCGCGCTCACTCCAAAGCCCACTCGGCCAACCACTGCTCACAGCGGGCTCGCTGCTCCGCCGTCTCCGCGCTCCCGGCTTCACTCCCTGCTTCCTCCTCTCCCGCAGCTCGCTCGGCTTCCCGCCTCTCCTGCTCCTGCTCCTTCTGCACCACCTTGTCCTTGAGCTCCTGGATGGTGTCCTCCAGCCTGTGGGTGACGTGCTGGGGCACCCAGTTGCCGTCCATGGCGCTGACGAAGGGGTCGGGCGCGCACACCTCGATGAGCTCCTTCCCGGTGGGAATGCGCAGGTAGTAGGCGTGGAGCATCATCCTGTAGGGATTGCTGTCCTTCCTGTGGCTGTAGGTGAAGTCCCCCACGATGGGGTGGCCGATGGCGCTGCAGTGAACCCGGAGCTGGTGAGTCCTCCCTGGGGGGAGTGGGAGCATGGGAATCAGGGATGTGGGTTATCCCTGAATCTCTCCTTCAGGGAAGACAGGAATCAGGGACACAGGTTATCCCTAAATCCCTCTCCTTCAGAGAACACGGAAATCAGGGACACAGGTTATCCCCGAGTCCCTCCTTCAGGGCATGGTGACAACACACCCAATGGCGCTTGTCCCCCGAGGCAGAGAACCCTGAGCACGGCAGTTCCCAGCCTCCCTCATCCCTTTCCAGCCCCATTTCCATGCCAGAGCCCCTGGAGCTGCCCCAATCCCCACCTGTGAGGGGCTGCAGCAGCACTTTGGTGACGGGGTCTCCGCTGTAGGATCCATGTTCCAGCACAATCAGCTCCGACTGGCACGGCTTGGGATTTTCACAGCCTGCAAGGAGATCCAGAGGGAGGTTTGTCACCCCCACAGTGCATCCCGGGGGACGTGGGAGGAGCAGGGAATGGGGCTGCTCACCCTCTGTCCCGTCGATGCACATCATGTGGGTCATGCCCTCCGTGGTGTTCTTCCCGATGGCGTAGCGGATCGTCATCCGGCTCTGGCTCACGTGGCCCCTCACCTGGGGGCAGGGAGGTGGGGTGGAACTGAGCCCTCAGTGACAGGAATCATGGAATCACAGCATGGCTCTGGTGGTGGGGACGTCTGGTCCAACCTCCCTGCTCAAGCAGGGTCTTCCCAGAGCGCGTGGCACAGGATTGTGTCCAGACGGACACAAAAAGCAGAGGCCAAGCTGCACTTTGTGGGATCATGGGATCACGGAATGGTTTGGATTGGAAGACTCTTAAGGCCCATCCAGTTTTGTTTCCAACTCCTTGTCAGGGGCAGGGACACCTTCCACTATCCCAGGTTGCTCCAAGCCCTGTCCAACCTGGCCTTGGACACTTCCAGGAGTGGGGCAGCCACAGCTGCTCTGGACAACCTGTGCCAGAATTCTTTCCTAATATCCCATCTAACCCCGCCCTGGGTTAGTGGGAAGCCATTCCCCCTCATCCTATTTCTCCATGCCCTTCTCTAAATGCCTCTCCAGCTCTCTTGGAGCCCCTTTAAGCAATGGTAGGGGCTCTAAGCTCTCCCTGGTGCCTTCTCTTCCCCAGGCTGAACACCCCCGAGTCCCTCGGCCTTCCCTCATGGCAGAGGCGGTCAGGAACACCAGAAGGCCAAGGCAGGGCCTGGCAGTGTGGGCTCACCAGGGCCAGGTAGGCTTTGGTCACCAGGCGCTCCTTGAAGCACTTGTAGGCGCTTCCCGCCGCCGCTTTGTTGAGCGCCACACACAGGGCCCCGCTGGTGGAGAAATCCAGCTGGTGGCAGAACCTGGGAAGGACACGGGGGGGTGGAGGAGCATCCCAGGGAACTCAGGAGTGTCCCTGGCCCAGGCAGAGATGTGACTGGTGACCAGCTGCTCACCTGAAGCCGTAGTAGGTGTCAGGGTCGGCCAGCTCGGGGAAGCGGTGCTTGAGCTGGCTCTGCAGGGTCAGGGTCTCGTACCACATCTTGCTGTCGATGCGCAGGTCCCAGTGCTTGTTGACCACGATGAAGTCGGAGCTCTGGTACAGGATGGACAGGTTGTCGATGGTGCCTGGCTCCATGGCCAGCGCCCTGCGGGGAGCAAGAGGGGAAATCGGGGTGAGAGGGGCGGGAAGAGCCGCGGCTACGGGATGGGCACTCCAGGGACGGGCACAGCGGCCCGGGGAGAGATGGGATGAACTGGGGCAGGCTGGGAGCAGGGCCTGGAGGTGGGATATCCCAACAGGAGATGTACCGGAGCTGTCGTGGTACCAGTGTCACCCTGCATTGGTCCCAGAGCAACACGGCTGTTACCTTGCTTCTGTGTCCCCGAGCCTCAGCACTGTCACACCGTGTGCGCGCAGGTCCCACAGCGCTAGCGGTGCTACGGCAGCGCCCCAGCCACCGCCGCCGCCCCCGCGTCACACCGCACAGCTCCGCCACTGCCCAGTGTCACGCGTGGACGGCTCACCTTTGTCCCGCTGTCACGCGTGGAGGCCCCGCAGCCGCGCGGTGCTGGCTCGGTCCATCCCGACGGCGGGGATCGGCCTCCCCGCGCTCCCCGCTGCGGCCGAGCCGCGATCCCGGCGGCTCCGCTTGAGCGCACGGGACAGAGCGGAGGGGACAGGGAACACGCGGGGCGGAGGGGACCCGGGACAAGGTGGAGGGGACCCGGGACAAGGTGGAGGGGACCCGGGACAGGGCGGAGGGGACCGGGCGGGGGGTACCCGGGACGGGGCGGAGGGGACACGCACAAGGACCCCGCTCCCGGCCGGCCCCGCG
>WBMZ01010638.1:0-74058 GCA_013400975.1 Atrichornis clamosus | reverse complement strand
TTTAAACTAAGACAGAAGGCAACAAAGAATTGAAATGGACAGAGTGAAGAAAGAATAACTAAAAAGCACTGTCATCTAATGATACTTCTTGTACACCTATGTATCTACTTTAGATTCAATAAGAATTTTAGTTAAAAAATAGTAAACTCTAATGTAGTTGGAAATTTTTTCCTAACCTAAAAGGCTTTTCAGTCACCTAACATTTTCTAAGTGAGCTTTAGGTCTGGAATTGCTCATTTGGACTCAAAGTTCTAGAGAAAGCCTGGTCTAACAGAAAGACCTCTCATCTCACAACTAGATCACACAGTCAAATCTAGAGCTTCTCTTCTAATAACAACTTTCCCAAAAAATCAATTCCAGCTATTCTTCCTTAAAAACCCCTATATTCTCTTTGAGAGTAATCCAAGCTTCATGATAAAACTGGCTATGATTCTTTTCTCCTCCTGATGATGAAAGCGGGAAAGTCTTGCTTTTGTAGACTTTCATGTTTTGCAAGCTTTACTTCAAATGATGCCTTGAAACTAAGAAAATTATGACAGCTTTCACAGAAGTGGTTGCCACAAAACACACAAGAAGGAATAGAAGCAGCAGAAGCCATTAACTTCAACACAGCACACAAATACCTATTTTCACCAGCTATTGCTTCAGAGTAATGGAACACAAAAGCCCGCATTTCTACACTGTATTGATATGTTTCTGAAGAAGAACAAATGGATTCTTCAGAGAAAACAAACTGAAAGAAGATTCCTAAACTAGACCATAAGCAAATGAGGATGAATCAACAGAGGCAAGACCCTTCCACTGGAAACATCCTTCTCTGGAACACTTTGCAAACCATTGTTGAGTTTTAAAGAGAGTAAAGTAAGCTTATTGTGAGAAAAATGCCCGAAACTACGGGATACACATATACTCTGCATCTGCTAAGTGAAGATCTTTAAAAATATCCATGTTCTTTCTGGAGAATGGACAATACTGACAAAAGTAAGACTTGGTCCAGGCCACAAACTAGCTTAGGGAGGGTTTTTTCACATTTCTCCAGCTCCCTTTGTTATCCTTCTCCTAGATGGCCCTGTAGTAGGCAGAAAAGGAGTAAAATGTAAGATGTAACAGCAGGTCAGTTCATTACTAGAAAAAAAAAAAGTTGAGTGAGCACTGCAGATGACAGTGGCAAAACACAGAGTGGAATGGCTTTATACATAAAAGTGTGTTTCAGCTCAAAGGCTCAGTTATCTTCTTTCGACACACTCCAGGAGGGCGAACAACCAATCCCAATCACAGCCTGCTAGACGTGGTAGCCAGAACGCATGCATTTCATCTTCATCATCCAGTCAGGGGCTTCTCAAAGTTAGTTTAACAGGTTTTTAATTTAATTGTGCTCCCAGCTGGTAACACAAACCCAGCACCATCGCCCAAAATATGTTATAATTGCATACATACACCTCTAAAGCACTCAGCTTTAAAAAGGACTTTGCAGTTTTACTGGTTTTATCCTAAGAAATACCGATATGGACTTCAAAGTTAATACATAAAAACTAATTTATATTGGATGGTCTAGATTCCTTAAAATATCTGGCACCTGGTACTAACAATACAAACTACAGGAGTTTTGATTATCTTAAAACATAGGAGAACAACCTACACAATTCAGTCCAGACTGTAAAGGAAGCAACAAACTAAAAAGAAACAAGATGTTAGGGCACGCAGAAAGAAGACTGAACAATAACATCATTGTACTGCAAAGTGCAGTGGTGAATGTTTTTTCCAGAACTGTGGAGAATGCTGAAAACTTAAGAAGTACTCAGAAGTGAAAAATCATAGAAGACTTAGGTTATGGCAAGAGGAAGAGGAAAGACTGGGTTTATAAACCTGGGGTTTTATCCCCAGACACATATGAATGTATATAAAGGAGCATTAAAAACACTAACTTACAGTATTTTACATTGGCAATTGACAGAATTAAGGCTCAACTGCGCACCCTGCATTATGCCTTCCTTATTTATCCATCTGTATATCATAAAGCCTTTATTTACATTTCAGCTTCATTGACTGAGCCCCAGACTAAAGGAGTTCACCTTCCAAAAAAAGCTTTTATTTTTTTAAAATATATTTTTAAGAAGACATATTCTACTAATTATTTGAAAATATTGTTTAAGCCAAGTTAACTCAAAGGCCAAGGCAAGTGTGCTTGAGTGTTTCCAGACATTCTGGATTCTGTTTGTGCATGAAAATTATTGGATGGATTTTTAAATCTTCAGTTAAAAAAACCTTAATATATACAATACACAAAACGTTAAGCACATCCATCAAGAGTTCATCAAAATATGGTTGACAATTTTTATATACAGATATACTGAAATAAGAAAAATAATGGCGTAAGTATTAGAAAAAAAAATCAGATTAAACACATATAAATAGCCATGAACATGGATAGTGAAAATAACTGTAACGAATGGCAAATAAAGTCCTACAGGTTCAAGTATAAAGTTAGCAAATATGATGAAAGCTTACCAAAAAAATTTTTTTTTCCGGAGCACTACTGGGAAAAAAAAAAAAAACATTCAATTTCAAACTATTTGGAGATTTAGAAAAAAAATGTTTTTGAAAAATTTAGACTCCCATCAAGTCTTTCAACCTCTGAAGGCTTTCAGTGCCTTTCCTTCACCTCTGCAGCCTCAATAACACTGCATCAAAATCTCCTTTTTTCTCTTTCCCTATCTCCAACACTGCAAAAGAAAAAAAAATAATACATTTCTAGGTTTCACCCTCCTTGACTCTAATCCTCAGAGACACATAATTTAGAATTTTCTGCATGTTTAACAGCTTTTCAAAGTTTCATCAAGATGCCTTTTTGAATGGACACACTGATTCTGCATTTTTCTGCACTATTTCCTCCACTACTAGCAACAGTGAAAAAAACAATGAAGACAAGGTATGGAAACATTTTTAACTCCCAACTTCTGTTACAAAACAGCTTAGAGGCTTCCTAAGTTGATGGCGAACCTGAATCATTAAGAGCCACTAATGACTTTGTCTCTTTCTGAGCACATACATACTTGGTGTCCACAGTTAAAATGTGGAAATTATTGCCACAGAGCATGTGACGTGTACTAAGAGTTTGTTTTTCCTTTATTTGTCGGCTGTTTTGAAGTGCCACGGGTTCATTGAGGTACCCCTATTTTCTCTATTTTCCACCTCTTAACATTCATGATTTATAGATCTTTCTTATCTTAGATGGATCACATGCTTTCCAAACTAAGGCAATCCAATTCTTTTACTCTGGTCTTACACTGATGGTGTTAATCGGAAAATATCCTTACTTTCCATACTGTAACTGATACCAGGATATGTTTTTGAGAGGAAGAAACGAAAACTGTGACATTCAAGATACAAGTATACCATGGATTTATACCAAAGTGTGATGTTTTCTATTTTGTGCTTGGTTTTTTCATCTCCCTAATAATTCAAAACTTTTTTATTTCCTCTTTCAAATGCTGACCAGCAAGTTATTTTCAGTAAACTCCTCAAGATAACTCTTACACCTTTTTCCTCAAGAGTAGTAGTTAGTTAAGTGCATATGAATGCAAATAATATGCTTTTGGAGGTTGTCATCAACCTTCTGCATACGCATTACTTTTTATTTATTGAAATTTCACCTACCATTTTATTACCCAGCCCAGGTTTTTGCTAGGCAACTTTAAAAAAAAACACCAAAACACAATAAACCTTTTGGCATTTGAACAGAATCATAATTTACTACAAGTTTTATTAATCAGTTTTACAGCTGAACACCCAGAGCAGTTTTGTACTCTACTCACTTTTCAGACAGGCAGATTTAAGCAATCAGATACATGTCACAGTTTTGTAGTCAGCTACCTATTAAAATACAAGGAACTAAGTTTCCTCATGATTCAGAGTACCAGCCTGTTTTCTATCACATTGCCTCTTTGGAACTTTTTTTTTTTTCAGAGAAAGTCCATAAACTCCTAACTTTTTTAAATCAGAAAAATGTTCTGTTCTGAGTTCATACAATCGTCTAGAGGATTTATAGTTCAGACTGTAAACAGAGACTGACATACAACCCTTTTGAATCAGACTATAAAGACAATCACAGCGTAATTCACCATATTACATCAGATTCTCAAAAAAGAAAACAATACTTTTCAAAAGTTTCTGACCATTTTGCATAATTCTTCCCCATTCTACAAGTTTTCCAGAAGCTAGGTTTATTTAAGTATTATTCCTGATGATGTGAGGACACACCTTCAGCTACAGACAAAAAGAAAGTTAAAAATTCTTCAATATCTTACAGTTTCTCCACTATTTTATGAGTTTTTTACCAGACTTTTCACCAACTTGTCAGCAAGTCACTAACCCAACTACTGGAGGGTGTGGTTCATGAAAGTGCAGGAATTAAATGGAGCTGAATGCCATGCAAATAAGCTACACATTTTAATCAGTGCTGCTTTAGTGACCTCCAATATGCCTTCTGTAGCTTTGTTTCATGTTCTTCACCTGAAGATGCGCTATGCACGATGCACTATAAAATAATATATGAGCCTTAAAAAAAATGCTCTGTTCAAAAACCACCTCACCAAGACATCAGTTATTCAAGGGCCAATGATAAAAACATTGATTTGGTAAAACAGAATTTATGTGTTTGAGGTATGGGAGCAACACTCCAGATCAAGAGTCTAAGGCACTGATAATCCACTCCTTTCACCAAAACATCTTTAGGTGATTGTGAGACTTTTTTTTTTAAGGTATTTGTAATTGTCTAGGTTTTGCTAGCTATTCTCATCACTAAATTTCTTCTCCCTTGAATTTGTTTCACACTTTGTGAAAGTATTTTTTAACCAAAATTTTACATGTTCAATACAACATAATTTATTTTAAAGTATTTAATTTTGCATACCACCAAAGTTAGTCATGAGGTTCACTACAGCAATTCACCAACATGTATTAAACAAAGAAAGCCACATACAGCTGAGCCAGAGCTGTATTTTTGACTACACCAGAATATGTGTAAAGGAGGGAAAGAAAGGGAAGCAGAACAGACTAATAAAAGATTCCAAAATTTAAAAAAACTGAATGTAATGCATTATGAATGTATATGATGCTCTAATCTCTAACTTCCAGTGCTATACCTCAATATTAATGTATTTAAAGTCTTAAAATCTCCACACATTCCAGTGAATTAACATATCAGTAAAAACAATTAATATGTAAGCAATGAAGCTAGGAGTGTGTTTAATATATTTGACACATAAGTTTTTTCATTTTCTGGAGATGAGCTGAGAGGTAATGGTGGCTCTAGGCTTTCACCCCTAAGCAGATAGTATCTGCTCCCAGTTAAGTAAACTCAGTACTTCAAAAAGGTTTGTTTTGAAGTTTTGCTGGCATCTATATGTAGGTTGTGAAACAATTTGTTACACTTTATCTTTAGTCCAATACCAAGGACATGAAAAAGAACCCATGCATAAAACAGAAAGCCTCCCACTGATTACACTTGGCGGTTGATCAAACTCTGTGCCTATTCATCATGACTGTGAAGTACTGTCCGCAATTACAAGGCCTTAAAAATTCTAAGTAGCAAGGTAGTTTCTTTGTCTCCATGAAGACTGGTGAACACAACTGTACGGACATGAAAGCATTTGGGGTTTGACCCAAATATATCTCTCGAAATATAATTTTAAATTTTTTTGTAATAACCAGTTTTGGTATCCTGTATCAAAGAACCCTTCATATCTCAGACTGAAAGGACTTAAAGCTTGATCACAGCAAGCTGTCAATAAGTTCAACATCCACAGAAATTACACATTCTGATTAATGAAAAATTTGTGGACATAAACATGAAACATTTTTAGAATCAAAAATATAAAAGCTTTTCTTAGTTCCTAAGAAGTCTGATTCTTAGCAAAAAGAGCATATGAAAATCCATTTAGAATTCAACATTAATGCTAAATAAAATAATCTATAAACATTGTTTATACTGTGGTTTCACATTCATAGTTGTCTTCCCAGTTCTTGGAAGAATATACAGCTAGTCCAAAACATGTAACACACCATTTGAATATCAAGTTTCACTTGCCTGGTGCTTATATGATATTTGAGAATCTGAAATCAGAAGGAAAGGTCCAGTAACCCATATAGTGAAACTGACATCCTAAAACTCCCTGGTTGAATGTCTTTACATAGTATTACATCTAAACCAGCAGCACTCCATAATTAAATTAGGAAAGGCCTATACAAATTGAGCCCAGCTTTTATGTATATATGAATTATAATACTGTCTTCAATTCCTTTTTTATGCTTTCTCCAGCATTCAGTGAACATAATCATACTTCTGACTGTTTGGCTGGCTTATCAGTACAACTTTTCAATTTACCTTACAAAATACAGTAATACTAAACACACAGAGTATGTCTATTAAGCATGTCCTGGTATTTTAATCCTGAAATGAGTACAGGCTTGCTTCTCTGATAGGCAGTTCTCAATTCGATAATACCACTCATTACATGTTGGCTTTTATTTCTCTGTCCCTCATAAAGGCCTTGGGGCGAGCAGGGTTGTTCCAGTATCATACATATAAAGATTTAAGTCCAAAACACAGCTGTGCTTGCAGTGTTCAGCTCTTCCAAGAATGCATGGTATCTGGTAAGCATTTTGACGTGCTTGGACAGAAGTCCCCACGGATTTGAGCAGCACTTACAAATATCAAGCATTTATATAAACAAAGTTGGTTTCTGATGCTGGAAGCCCAAAAAAATGGAAGCATATCACTACTGAACACATTGTTCTAGAATCAGATGACTAGTCTGTAATTAAGTAGAAATCTCATCAGAAATTAGTTTTTCAGAGTGACGTTTGATTTCATAATAAGCCATTCTTTTCTCCTTTCATCATCTTATACCTTTTTCAATATGTTTTTCAAATCCAGAAATATTTAAGTACTTCACAAAACAGCTTTGACTCCTCACACATACTAAATATTCCATCCTTTACACTAAATGAGGCAAAATACATCTGAAAAATTAGCAATTTTCAGATTTACAGTCAGGTTAAAATGTAAAACCAAACAAGATTCTATTATGTCTATAATGGACAACAGCAATCTATGTTTTCAAGTTTCCACATGTTTTAACTTTGTTATGAACTTTCATTCTGGGTTATTTTGTTTGTGGTTTCTTGTTTGGTGGAGTTCTTTTCCAAAGAAGGAATCTGCATACAATACAGATGTCCTTCTCTAATAATACTCCACTGATCAGACAGAACTTAGTGTTTGTTTCTCCCTTGCCACCTGTAGGCTTGTCTCTTCCTTAAAATTTGACAGCAACAGCAAAAATTTAACACCTAGATGCTAAAAATTCCAATTTTTATATCTTGCTCCAAAAGGAGAAAACACAAAAACACTCATCTCAAGGATTACAGGTTATTACTCCTAAACTCACTGTGAAAACTGACAAAATTAAACTGATTAAAATATTTGTTAAAACCTCCCAAATGCTAAAAAAACCCCCAAAACTAAACAAAAACAACTTCCCCACAAATCAAAAACAGATACCTCATACAGAAAAGGTCTAAAATATTAAAGCCTGCCAGAAAAGCATATGCAGCAAGTTAATACAAACCATTTCATGCACAAGTTCTATTTATAAAGCAATTCTTCAACCCTAGCTACCCAGTATAATATATGTTTTGTCATCATAGATACAAGCCCTGCTTTCTCTCAAACGATGAAAGGAAAAACAAGAGATGGCATCTTTCTCTGCCACATAATACAGATGACCAAGTTTTTTAACTCAAAAATTGCCAAGTTAGGAAGAGAAAATAATGTACATTGGATGAAATTACGTACAACTAATATTATCAACCACAGAATACACCTCTGAAGTTTACCAACATTACTCTTTCAGGAAGAACACGAAATGATGTATTCTAAAACCGGAATTCAAGAGATAGCTGAGGTTTAAAAAAAACAAGACAAAACAAAGCACAACTGTTAATCCATATTTCCTACACACTGTAATATTTAGCTTCTCTTACTTGACAGAAGGAAAAAAAAAATCCTTTTCTCTGCTACAAATTCAAATAAAATGGGAATTATTTCACCATGCTTAGAAGAAAGCTTTTTAATAAATGTAGTGTTTATAGCCTTCAATTGTATAATACATCTGAAAAAGTATTCATGCTAATTCTCTGTGCAGCAACATTTATCATTCAGAAGGAAAAAAAGCACTTTTCGTTAAAATATCATCACATTACAATACCAAGTTCATTACAGATTGCTGAGCTTTCTGAAAAATTACTTTAGGCACACAGCAATATGTCAAAATAAAACTAGTAAATCGTAAATCTTTTCGCTTCTCTCTCTCATTCCTTCTCAAAACAAGAGAGAAGCACTATTTTAAAGTTTAAACCAGTAAAGATAATGTTGGCTAGCTGAACAAAGTGTCAAGCTGAAATAAAAAGACATTTACAATACAGATTAAATAAAACAAAATTTTAGCTTAGAATCAGAAGGCTGCAGTCTTAATAATCTGCAGAGAAACTAATAATTTTATCAAGAGTACTTCTGAGATGTAATAAAAGATAACTTTTATTAATCTGGCTAAGTATTTAAGATTAGAATTATTTTCAAATAAAACAAACATACTAATTCTAGAACAGTTTTACCAAAATGCAGTATTCACCACACGGCTACACTTTTTTAACTCTTAGGAAAACATATCATTGAAGTGTTGTAACAGATTATATACTTCAATATGGTTCCACGTGTTTAAGTCTTTTACAAAATCAGATGAAAAGCTTCAACTGACTTCCCACGGTTCACCAGATTATCTCAGAAAACCAACATGGAAAGTAACTTCCTATGCAATCTTCTAGAATTAACAATAGTATAAATACTGCATATATCTTTGAATTTTATGTATAACTCAATATTCCCAATAGCCACAAAATTTTAAGTTTGACCTATTTAATTCAGCCATGCATTTAAATGGGAAGACAGTAAGGTAAACAGGTGGTGGTTAGCTACGTATGTTAGACATTCTCACTCTTCAAAAGCACTCATCTGAGTGAAGAGCCCAGAAAAGAAGGGTCAACATCTAGGGGAAAAAGTATCACTTCATATACTGCATAATAGAACTAATATATAGGAACTAAAAATCAGAATTTCCCAATTAATAAGGACCTCAGTTACCTGTACCCTACCTTTATCTGCTGTCTTCTAAGCATCGCAAGTTCCCTCATATCTCGGAATGGTTGCAGTAAGTACTGGTAGAGCTCTGTGGTCGCTTCTGCAAGACTACTGTAGGCATCATCTTCCATTTGGTACAGTTCAAGCAGCTCTACCATACTTTCCGTATTCTTATGTTTTTCCAGAAGCTGCAGAAAAAGTACCATTTTTAATGAAAATATTGAAACATTACTGCTAAAAGTGACAGTAATTTAAAAAACATTTTTTAGCCTATCTTCTTATATCATCTTCCCCTCCTCACAAAATCACCAAACAAACAAAACAAAGACCCCCAAAATACCAAGCAAAACCAAGAACATCTTCAACCCTAACGCATATCTTCAATTTGCCAGTTAAGTATGAACACGTTTCTGATAAACTTCACTGAGAATGTGCAGCACTCCAATTGATTTTTTTCATTTCTAAACATTTCTGGAAGGTAAGGAATATGTGCACAAAGACATCACAAAAAAACAACTTACCACAACAATTATAACATAGTAATCAGGTATGCTGCTTCAGATATTTCCCACTTTTGGGTATCAGAGCAACAGGAAAAGGAGTGATAGGAAAGGAGACAAAAAAGTTTGAACTTTCTATATTTTTAAGAGTTTTTAGTGTTTGGGTCTTGGGGTTTTTTTGCCAGTCTGTTCTTTGAACCCACACAGCCTCACTACATCACATCAAAGTCTATCCCTTCTTTTAGTTCTACTGAAGCAGAAAATTAATCTGTTTGTACAAATTTGCTACAATGTATGCTTTTTAATGTTATATGCTTGTTTCGCATCTATTTTGGGCATTTGCTTGGGCAGACCTCCCATGCTGCTCACATGCTCACATTTCACCATTTCTAATAAAAATAATTCAGCTGCTTAATAAAAACAAATCTCATACAGACACGTGGAGTACTTGATGTATTTACAAAGACAAGATTATCTGAAATTAATTCCCCTCATATAATTGTGTAAGTCAAAGTCTCTAGTCCTTTATATTGTCATCTCAAAAGCATATATTCACAGTCTAAGTTTATTTAAATTTAACAAAGATCAGGAACACTGAGGAATAAATACATCCTATCTTCTATCTGTTCATTCAAGTTGGATACTAAACCTATGTGAAATACTCTGTGTACAGTGAACTGCACCGATTATTATAACTGGAAGACAAAACAGAAAAACTGCAGATTAGAAACTGAAGCTTTGGTCAACAGGCCTTTGATGACTGGTTCATTTATATCCCACGACAGTGAAGAGAAGTTTTGGTTACCATACTATCTTAGCTTGTTCCATTACATTTGTATTACTATGCTGTGCTTCAGTTACCAGAACAGGTAAGAAAAATTTCTTTCTTTGTAATGGAAACTTTGTTTTAGAAAACCTCTGTAACTCCACCTTTTAAGCACTAAAGACTGGTCAAGATTAGAAAGAGGATGCAGAGCAGAATGCAGAGATGCTCGCAGTAGCTTTATTTACATGTTCAGCATTAAAATAACAGTCAGAAGCCACAACAAGACAGGAAGAGCTTTCCCTCCTTAAGGCTTAGCAGAGAAGAAAGGTCTGGGAGAGACAGTGTAGAACAGATGTAAAATTCCTCAGCAGCACAAGGCAAATTGTTTTATTACCTAAACAGTTTCACAGAGATAACTGTTCCTATAGCAAAGTCATTTGCTAAGGTTTTCCGCTCTTCCAACAGCACGCAGTATTTTGTAGCATTTGAGTTCTCACTGAGAATCGGCAGCAGTGGGCAGCAGTTTGTGCCTGCAGTACGTAAAACTGGCATTTTATTAACTTTCAGGGTTAGACGCACATAACATAACCTCAAACTCTAGAGACAGAAGCCATCACAGATACTCTTGGATTTGTGTCCTAAGTCGCTATGAATTTTACACTTTCTTCCAACACACTATTTGTTTTAATCATGTACTATAAGAAGACACCTTCCTCCTCAGCTTCACCTTCTTGTGGGTAGTGCCTAAAAGCAGAGCTGCCCTATTCCAGCTTTCTCCCACTTTCCCCCAGCCCAATGAGAAATCCCTCCTGCAGTCCCAAAGCTGTAATTATCCCTCCATCAAGCTACTAAATCCTTCTTCTCAAGCCACCCATTACAAGAAGGGTCTCTATTACTAGTAGCAACTCTACCAGTACATTGTAATTTCTTTTTAGTTGCTTAGGCTATTAGTACCTTACTATTAAATAAATTTATGCATTTGTTTCATCATGAAATCCTACTAAACTACTAAGATACAGATTCTAGAGGGCAACAGAAAAATCACACCTGGAGAAAATTTAATCACCATTTAAAGGAGAATTTCAGGTAAATTTCTTCCAAGGACGGAACAATACAGTGCAGGGGGTTTTTTTTCTTTTTTTATTCACAGACCATTCTTAATGCCTGTTTAATAGTTCAGATATTTTGGAAGACTGGCACAACTTTGCACAAGCTGGAGGGAAAGTGCCAAGAAATGAAGGACCATTTCAATTTTATGACTATCAGTATAGTACAGACATCTTAAGAACACTAGAAACTAGTAGCTACTTATAATTAGTTGGCTGTTCAGCAAAAATCATGTCTGTCACTGAAAATGGTAAGGATAAAACAATGAATTATCAATATATTCCTGTGTATGCTAAAGGTAAGTAAATAATTATAACTTCATGGTCTTGGCTGTACCCAGTTCTATATGGTCTGCTGTTGGGGTTACCCAAAACCTAAATGAAATCCTAATTCTCAACTCCTTCAGAAATACTAAACCTTCAATTTATTAAAAAAAAAAAAACCAACACCAAACACAGAACTGAGGGCATGTTATTCACAACCAATTAATATAGAATTACATACATATTCTTTAACTATTAACACAAGCTAAGCTCCCATTCTTCTTCCCTAAGGCTATGAAGCATGCAGAATCCATTTCCTGTGACTAATCAGGACTTTATGAACAAAAATGATTATGAAATTTCATTTAATCTGCAGTTGACAAAAGAGACATAAAATATGAAAAGCTATTTAGAAACCAAAGAGTATCATCTTATTTGTTTTACTGCAAATACCAATGAGGTACTGAGTAGCGGTGTTCCTCAAAATAGTAGGCAGGTTACCAACCTGGGAGTACTTGTTACATACAACCCCATTACATCCATCTATCTATTCAGACCCCATTTTCATGCAAAACATTAACCCTGGACATGAACCTTGAATACTGTGTTCAATTTTGGGACCTTCACTAGAAGAAAGGGATTAAGGTGCCTTTCACAGAGCTGGTGAATTGTCTAGAGAATAAGTTTTATAAGATTAGCCTAAATAAATCAAAATATATGACTCTTTCTGGTTAAAAATTGCTGCTTGCCCTACAAGCTACCAGGCAAGCAGGAAGCAGAAGCAGGCAAACTGTAGTGTTCCAAGTGCAGTGCACTGCCTACTTTTCCTTCCCTAAGAGAAGAGAGATGGAGGGAAAGAACTACAACAAACTAAACAGGATTGCTAGATACAGCACTTCTCAAAATGGTACAATAGCTAACCTAAAGCCCCACACAAAAAGGTGTATTTTCCTTTCAGCAAATATCCAGTCTTTCAATGCTGAGTAAATCAGCTTCCTAGGGAAGTTCATCTGGACTATATGAACTAACTACAAAAATCAACTCTAAGTTTATTAAACAAATGGTACAGCTAAAACAGCACTTGGAAATGTGACTGCCAACCCTATTACATAATCTTGCCTAATGCAGGGAGGAGGTTGATGTGGTTTATTCTAATCAAGTGTTACTCCTTCACTAAATGTACAATTTGTCTTACTGGTATCTGGCTTTTTTTTACTGGACGTTGTAGCCATGTGGGGGTTGGTCTGTTCTTCCAAATAACAAGTGATAGGACAAGAGGATACAACCTCAAGTTGTGCCAAGTTTAGACTGGATAGTAGGAAGAGTTTTTTCACAGAAAGGACTGTCAAGCACTGAAACAGGCTGTCCAGGGAACAGGCTAAGTCATTAACCCTGGGGGTATTTAAAAGATGTGCAGATGTAGCACTTAGAGACATGGTTTTGTGGTGGGCTTGGCAGTGCTACATTAATGGTTGGACTCTGTGATCTTAAAGGTACTCTCCAACCTAAATGATTCTATATAAATGAGAGAACTATTCTCTCTCACCTTGGAACTGACCTGAATACCAACAACTGAGTCTTCAACAACCCTTCAACAAAGGGTTCAACAACAGCAACAACTCCAACAATGTGTGGTATGAACAGTAAATCAATAGCTTCAATTCTACGTCTAGACAGAGACTTGCAAACTTGATGAAGAATCCAGGCTGCTTTATTGCCATCAATCTGAAAGGAACACCGACACAGGAAATAGATGGTGCAAAACTGACTGCATATAGCACCTCACATTTATAATGCAGTCTGATGGGGCATTCCTATTCTGGATCAAAGTTAGCTGAAGTATTTTTTTAGCTGGCTGCCATCCAGACAGTATTCAGACTACTAGATACCCATAACACTGGGACTACCACAGAAACCACTGAATTCATGTCATAAAGGGAAACCACACCCTTCACAGACTCAGAGGTAATTTGATTCTGTATGTTCCAATTTTGATACAGGCAGTACCCAAATGAGTACCTAGCCAAATGTTTAAACCAACTCAGTATGTTAAAGCCAGGCGTTTTTCAAGGTGTTGGCATAAAATACATGAACAATTTTTGTGGCATGTTTTATGCCCCAGTGAAGATCGGCTCTCAGCAGAGACATTCAGTGTTACTGTTCATTTACTTCAACAGTCTCAGTATGAATTTCTGACTTTCACAAATTTTTAATTATATTATTTACAGAAGTGGGTGCAGGAGGGTAAAGTAACATCCTGTACAGGCCTGACTAGCTCTATAGCCATTGAATGCGGCATTTATTTTAAGAATCATGTTTCACAGATGTTACATTGTTCACAACTAAATGAATCCACATATTTTAGGCAACTATTATGCAGATACACTCTAACCAGCCGGAAACACTTTTTTTTTTTTTCAATTTAATAGTACATATATTTGAACTACATAACAGATTACTTCTGTTTTTTGCATTTAAAAAAAAAAATATTTTGTCCAAAAAGCTTTAAAAGCATTACAGCACAGTGTAATTAAGTGCAGGTTGACCCTAGCTTGAAGCATAATCCAAAGCTTGATTTAATCACTGAAGAGTCGAGTCTTACATTTCCTTTGCTATTACTTCCAAAACTTTCCCTGTTACTCCTATTTTTTTTTTTTTTGCCTTTTATAAAAACACTCCGATACGACCCGTATCAATTTTCAGGTAAAACCAGCCGTAAAGGTATTTTTCAGTATCTTTCTAAGCTCCTTCACACTTCTGAAGTAACTGCAGAACACCCTATTTTCCTATGAATTTAGATTCTCAGAAGCCTGACAGTATTACCTGCCATTTCCAAGAAGAGTTCTAAAGATTTAAATTGAAGCGGCATATTCAGTTTCACAGGTAAAACTATGGATAGCCATAGTCAGACAGAAGTACAGTATTGCAGAATAGTTTTTAGATGTTCCATTCTTTGTCTGGAGAATAGCAGTCCTAAGAGTAAAATACCCAACCCTCCTGCTGATGCACTTGCTATAGTTTGCAACGAGCTTCAGACAATAAAGAAGTAAAGATACAGAGTACATAAAATCTGTATGCAAAATTTTAGCAACTTAACTAAATTTGCAATTATTTTTTTTTGCATCAGAACACGCTTAGAACTGTTTCTGTTTAAACAAACAAAAGAAATTATTTTTAAAAGCAACCACACTCCCACACGTCCTGACAGTAAGCAGGAGTCTCAAATACATGAAATCTTCACTACAGGCAAACTGCTTTTCTCACTCTTATACACATGTGGTCCTGTACTTAAATGTCACCCACTATAGTTAAAAGATCAAGACTTGCCAGGACATCCAGCTTTCTGTCTGCATGATTGCATTGCCATCAGCAATCCTTACCTTCTAGTAAAAAAAAGACCAGTTGTATTACCGTTGCGGTAAGAGATCAAAGCCTGACTCCAACACAGATCTAAAGTATATTTTCCTGCTGGGGCAGAAATCATCTAAGAGAACACAAAATCTAGATACAGAGGGAGGATGTCATAAATAAATTAGATAATATTGACTAGCATGGGAAGTGCTGCATCCAGCACTACATCTGTCTAACCTCCTAAGACTAAAAAAAGATTAAAACATGTGAATTCCATATGAACTTACTTGGAAACAACACAGCAATTGACCACCTACTGAGTGGACAAAAAGTGTACAATTTTTTTCAAAGAGGCTTCTGAAGACAGGGAATTGGAAGTATATGCTGATGAACTGCCAAGGTTATTATTGTCTGGACTTGGGGAGAGTTTTTTAAAGGTCTGTTCAAAGAAGAGCTGAGCTAATTTAACTAATTAAACCAAATGCATACATAAAACACAAGTTCAAAGTTTGCACGTTTGCAAACAAAAGAAAATCCAACAAAGATATTGGAAAGCAAAACACAGTGTTTAAAACACAAAAAAATAAGAAAGAATGATTTTGTAAGATGTGTCTTCTACGCCTCAGAAGAGCTGCTAATATAAAATGAACCACATTATTCCCCTTTAAACACTATTTAAAACAGTCCTTTACCTGTGCACAGAGAGCCTGTGTACCTCAGCACATGTGTGCAGAGACATATTTGGTATAGATGGCAAAGTTTTTGTAGCAGGAGGGGGCTACAGGATTGGAATCTGCGACAAGATGCCAGAAGCGTCCCCCATGTCCAACAGAGCTAAAGCCAGCAAGCTCCAAAATGGACCCACGACTAGCCAAGGCCAAGCCCATCAGCAACCATAGCAGCTCCTTCAGGATAATGTATTTAAGATGGGAAAAGGTTGCTGGCACAACAACTGCAGCCCAAGAGGGGTGCAAGAACAGGTGAGAGGAACAATTCTGCACACACCAAGGTCAGTCAAGAAGCAGGGGGAGGTTCTCCACGCACCAGTGCAGAAATTCCCCTGCAGCCCACAGAAGATGCCACACTGGAGCAGATAGATAGACCCTGAGAAAGTAAAACGTCATTCCATAGGCAGCCCATGCTGGAGCAGGCTCCTGGCAACCTGTGGCCCCATGGACAAAGGAGCCCATGCTGAAGCAGTTTTCTGGCAGGACCTATGACCCCATGGGAGACAGACACTGGAGAAGTCTGTTCCCCAAGCACTGCAACCCATGAGATGGACCCACACTGCAGAAGTTCATGAAGATCTGTCTCCTGTAGGTGGGTCCCCATGCTAGAGGAGAGGAAGAGCATGAAGAGGAAGGAGTGGTAAAGAGAGCATGTGATGAACTGACCGCAACCTCCATTCCCTATCCTCTTGTGCCATCTGGGGAGAGCAGGTGGAGAAATCAGTAGGGAAGTTGAGCCCAGGATGAAGGGAGAGGTGGTGTGAAGATGTTTTATGATTTGGTTTTATTTTCCATTATCAAATTCTGATTTGATTGGCAATAGATTAAATTAATTTCCCCAAGTTGATTCTATTTCGCCTGTGACAGTAGCTGGTGAGTGATCTCTCCTGGTCCTTATCTCAACCCCTCAGCCCCACCATTTTCACGTCCTATCCAGCTGAGGAGGGGAGTCATAGAGCAGCTCTGGTGGCCAACATCTAACCACTACCAGAGAGCATCCCAGAACTCTACAACCAGCACAGATGGCTGGGCTTCTTTTCACTCCTATCAGTTATCCTCACTTATGCTTAGGTTAACAGCTCCTGGACAGTAACAATTACTTTTGTCAAGTTCATTTACACTGCCTACCAAAACGCATCTCATTTCAACATACTACCCATAATAAAACCCCACAGAAAAGGAAAAGAACTGAAGTGAGTAAGAAAAACTTAAGTAGTGTTTTAATGTAGCCAAGTGAGCCAAAACTCTACTTCCATGTATGCATCATTACTGAACAATGCAACTTCTCTCCTCCCACACAAAACTCTAAATAGAAATCTCGGCAGAACTGTATGTACATATATAACTTTTTGGAAAATCACAAGGCTCAGGCATAAAGCTGTCAACTCTGACAACAATGTATGGCACACTAGATCTCCCCTGAAAGTTTGAGAGGGTGATGTCAACAATTAAAAACTATTCATCTCCTTTCCCGTAAACAAGGCAAACGTGTAACACCATGTGGGTTTTTTTTAAGATGGTACTTGTCTGGTCACCTTACCTTACTGTGTGATGTGGCTGTCCCACTCCTTAGTTAGACTACCATGTCACGTGAGTATCTATAAAACCCAGATATTTTTTGGAACTCAGTGTATTTCTTAGAGTAGCATAGCCACAGATAAGCTATAGCTATCATACCAAACAAAGACTAATTGCATAGGAGCACTCATTGTACAGGAGTGCTAAATTTTCCTTTTCCTGTTAGTAACACAGAAATATGTATTTACATTGTAAAGTAATTTGATGAATAAAATAGATCTGTTTACTGTATTTCAGAGTCTTCATGGCACTCAGACTTCTTTGGAAAGAGGCAAAATAACTAAAAGATAAAGTCACTAATGAATCACTGATCAGTTGGAACACGGTAACTGAACAAAAAGATTTCTAGGCAACACCTCACCCTAAAGGCTTGGCAAAGAACTTACTTTACACATATTCCAATGAGTTCTAAGGAATTTTTTTTCTGCAGGTCAGAAGACAGAACATACATTACAGAAGTGTTCGTGCTATGCCATAAAATATATTAACTTCTCGTCCACAGATCATCTTCTTCTGTGCTTCTGAACTATGCTGTTAGGAAAATATACTCAGGAGCATCGAAATTGACAACTATCTGAAACTAGTACTTTCATGGAACAAATACATTTACTTAGCAGGTATTACAGTGCTAGTCTTAAAACCCTTCATGTAAGATTTGTAATGTCAGGACATGGGCCTAGCCAAATATCCACCTCCAGTAAAGAGCACATGTTCTTTTATGAAAACAAAGAACATTTGGTGGGAATTCAACAAAAAATTTAAAGAGGTACAATCAATTTCACTCTGAAGTCAGCTCATGGGAATTAGATCAGCAGCACTGAATTAGTACTCTTAGCAGTTTTACAGTGCATTTGGCATGGTAGTAGGTAATTCTCAAATGTCTGGTAATTCTACTGTCAGGCTTTTAAAAGTCTAATTCAAAGCAGGTAAAGCATTACAACAATACCAGATTCTACATACCGGTGCAGGTGAATTTACTTTTAAAAGCTGAGCCAATGGCTTGTTCCTATCAAAAGAAGATTCCCATCTCCTCTTCCTTCTCTTCTTCCAAGTCTACTCTGGTTCTGTGTTTGCTCTGCTCTCAGGTGCCCTCTTCTACCACTTCACTGGTTTTGCTATTTCTCAGACCCTTCAATAAATTCAGCATCTGGTGGAAAACTAATTTTTTTGTAGTTTCTCTTGGGTTAATTTACTGAGGTTTATTGAGTTGAATCAGCATACCGCAAGAATGGAGAAGCACAACTGGAAGGAACATAAAGCTGACAGGGGGAGGACAGAAAGCGATAGCATCCCCCTGCTTTCAACACTAGCAAGCTGATGATCCAGTTCTTCAGCTCCCTTCAACAACACAGCTGAAGAACCACCTTTAAGCCCAGGTGACAGCTGACAGGTAACTCAAATGGCCCTCTGTGTATTCTTTCAGAGCTAGTAGAGTTCAGCCTCTACAGCACCTCATACATGGTGAAATCATGGAAAGGCAGGCCTAAGAAGAAACAGCATTTGGCATCATCAAATGCAATTTTTAAAGCTTCCAAGTTCAAATGAACAGGGTTTTTTATTTAAAAGTTGAATACAATATCCCAAAAAAAGCCCAGTAGAAAGAACATATTTACAGTTCACTATTAATAGCAAAAGGCTAAATAAGATACCAAGAAAATCCTTAGATCCTGTATCATGCACACTTTTTCTCCTACCTTAACGGCAAATACAAGCTATTAAATCATTTTCATAACTGAACAGTATTTCAGGCAAAAGCAATTTATATTAGCACCAGGGGAACACAGACTTGTATTTGTGGTGCTAACTGTGTGAGTTGGTTTAATTCCTGTTCTTAGGAAGAAATGAATTGGAAAGGATACACAGTTTAAATGCTATAGCAAAATAAACTCCATGCATGATAAAGCACATTTGAAATTATACATACCATTTACCTAATTCAACTCTTGAGAACAGCTCCAATATCACAAGTAGTTTGGGATCCTTTAACCTCCTCCCATAAATAAATTTCTTGAATTATACTACTCTGAAGTGACAAAATGGTACAATTTAAAATTTAAACATCTGATGGTTATGAACAAATATCGCATTACAGAAGACTAAAGAATTTGGGCTCTGAAGCCACAGTGCTATTTGTAGAAAAATCACAAACTTTTAGAAACTTCTAGAACTAATCTACAGATTTTTCCCCTCAAAAGTTTCACAACTTAATTAATACATGTATTTCCTTTTCTTCTTCATTTTTTAATTTCCTTACAACAGACATAAAACACAGTGTTTTTTAAAGTTCAAGTTTTCTTTTAAAAAAGAATGCCCTAATGAAAAGTAGTTCTATTTTAAGCATGGGGTTCAACTAGAAAACCCAGTAAGGTTCCTTCTAACAGAATAATCTAGAATTCTAAGTTATTGAAAATCTTTCACAATACTCTCTCCCTAAAGTAGCTCAAAACAAGTCATGATCCAATATTGTAACGTGAAAAGCTGTGCTACTATTATTTTTAGATGACACACATATATTGTCTGCAAGTCACCACAAGCAAATGCTAATTGATTATTTAAACAATATTTTTCAAAGAAAGAAAAAATACCATCCAGTTTCCTCACACTAATATCACACCATTTTTCCAAAAGAAGCTCAGTAACACTTGCCTACAAAAGCATTTTAGAAAGTAAGTAAGTAGATAATGAAAATTTTGGGTTGTTTCATGCATTTAAGAAAGCAGAAGTACCTAATTTCCTTTAAAACAAAATTAGAAGTTTGCTGAATGGCTGGAAGTGTTTTATAATACTTTTCCAGGAGCAAATCCTTAACAAAGGACTCCATCGTGTTCAATTTGTCTGAACGGGTTTGCCTGCCCCGTAAGTAACCAAAAAACCTCACAGCCATGCAACTGATATTACTACAGAAATACCACACAGAGAAAAGAATAGATAGAAAGGAAATCCAGAGATAGGGTATTACCAGTGAAAGGTTTTTAACTGAAAGCAGTATCTGCCAAAAATTTTGTAACTGGTGACTGGAGTAATGCAGATATACCACCAGTATTCTATTTACATCCACAGCCAATGGCTCCAGATCATCATTTTCAAAGCCTACTTTGCCAGGGAAGCTGTATTCTCATCAAAACAGATACATATACGTGTTGACTAACTCAGTGAATGCTCTGTACCTTTAGAATATCATAATTCTTCTTCCCTCCCCTCCTATCCTATCTTCCTTCTTTTTCTACCAAGTTTCTGATGACTAGGTTTTCATCTCTTTCAAAAATAAAGTTTGACAGATATATCTTTAGCTGGACTGAGCCCTCACTTTAGCTGAAGTTCTCTCCAGTAAAAGCAATATCCTGGTGCATTGCAATGCTATGTTTCTACTAAAATTAAAAAAGAAATGTTAAAAGCTCATCCTCAAAGACAAAAAAAATAGTCATTTCCAAAAATCTCTGCTTCTCAACGCATTCTTCAGCTCTGTGGTAGCAATATTTATATATGCAAAGCACATAATCCTCCTTGACTGTAAACAGTGTCTTGCCATGTTACAGAAAGAAACGTTAAAAGATTAAATTATTAGAATGAATCTGCTTTCAAATTCTCAACCTGCCTGGGTAATAATATTAAGTCAGACAGAAAAGGAGAGGAAAAAACATTACTGGCTTAAGAAAGCAGTTTTAAATGGTATTCACTTGAAGAGAGGACATTCAATTAAGGAAAAAGAAAATAACAGTGGGAAAAAAATGAGAAAAAATATGCAAGACAAAGGTAAGCACAAAGAAAGTACAACCCAACATTATTTCTAAAAGCTAAGAAATGAAGGGAGCTGTGAATCCTGAGGAGCACAACGGTTTACAGAATGTATATTATACAGATTGTTCATATATCTTCAAAGTATTTTGTCATATGAAAATGCTACAACTTTTCCACCATTTTAAACAAAAAACAGAGGAAAGTTTATCTCTACATCTACGAAAACAAGGGGAATATAAAATAAAATAATCTCAGCATCAGAATACTCCCGCAAGTAACAGGCATAAGTGATTCCTCAATCCCAATTTAAGCAGTTATATAGAGCATAGACTGTATTTTATTTCTTTTTTGTTTCTCTCCCAGGTATTCGGACAAGGAACTTGATTATGAGACTGGCAAGGGGCTATCTTAATTTTCTACAAATTAAGTCCAGGCTTACTAACTAACACTGCTATGTTCTACAGAACATAATCTTATCTTTCATCTAAGATTAAATTCTGTCAAGAAGTATCTTATTTTTCAAGTGAATGTCTATTTCTTTTGTACATATAATTTGACCATGTTTTGAAGAAATGTACATTGTTTTAAGTAGTCCAGTGGTTCCAGACACAGCTGCAGTAATCATTCTCAGCTTGTTCCAGTACTAGACTTAGTAGAGCTACTACCGAGTAGTAGCTCAGAGTATTAATATCATGCAGGTGTCTCCTAAGACCTTGGAGGCTACCTGCCTGTTCTACAGAGCATACCCTATAGCTGCTGACGTATTTTATTTTAGTTAGTACTAACCTACAGTACTAGTTCAGCACTTAAACAGCTTATTTAGAACGGATTTAGAATTCAAACAGTGTTACTGTAAATAAGTGTTAACTCTACAAAAGTAAGTATGAAAAAGAAACCATTCCAACAAAAGTATCTCGGACTTCCCAAATGCTCAGCATTAGTCTTAACTCTCTACTTATGTCTATAGGAAAATAAAATCCACGGTATCTTATTTTAATCCTCTGTGCTCCTGAAGTTAAATCCAAACCAGTGTTCTGTTCTCTCCTGATACACCTTATGTATCTTCTAAATTTAGCTATTGCAGTTCATACACAATATTCAGTTATTCTTTCTTCTTGCATAGAAAGATGTTACATTGGTTTTGATGGAAACACTACTGCTGATAACATTTTTTCAGGGTTACTGGAACAAAATATTTTTTTGTAATATTTTACATTTACTTTTGCATTATTCTTGAGTTTGACATTGTGAATGCTCTTAAAATCCCATTGTGCCTAGCAGTAAATCACTGAACAGCAACCACTCACCTCACTTTTGGAAAACTTTCATTTTTGGCACAGTGCCCCACTACCTACCATATAAACATTTATTTTAGAACTGAATGCATATGGCCAAAAGCAATGAAATAAAATTCTCCTAGTTACTGAGATTATCCTGAATATTATTTTTTGCTAAAATATTAGAACACCTTCAACAAAAGAATATTGGATATTATTTATCTTTTTTGATGTAAACAGAAATGAGTGACAACATTGAAGAAGTAAGTGTTGGAAAAACAACAAATGTGAAATTCCCTGACATATAACTGAACCAATCCCTGCCACTTCCTGTAATTTGACAAACATATTTAATTCATTCAAAACAAAAAAAATTGTCTACTAAACATGCAAAAGGGATTTAGAAAGAAGTATCTGATTCAATAAGGAAATAAAGTGATCATATAGCTTTGCACCAAAAAAACCCCACATTTTCTTCTCATAAAAGTTGTTACTGTAACAAAATAGATTCGTTTTTCCTTAGCCTTTCCAGTTCTTTGAATCAAAAAAATTAAGCCAAGCAGCACAACATAAAGGTTTTCAGAGCTATTCTCACGCTTAGCAAATGTACATCAAAAATAGCAGTAGGGTCCTCACTTCCAAAGCAGTCTTAAGACAGCCACCAAAGATAAGACGTTTTCAGAAATTCTTCAAAATTTAATCATGCACTTAGAAGTGTTTCAATTTTTGAATTAAAAGAATTTTAAAGAACACACACATAACTGGGATACAAAATGGTCTTTGTCTGCCTGTAGACACTGGTATTCATGTACTTAAAAAGCAACAAGAAAACCAAGGCAAATTTCTGACTAGTTTTATACCTGGCACTCAAGATCCTACAGACCAAATCCACCAAATTTCAGTCTGTTAGGGCAACTAAGGGCTGTTAGGAACACGAACATTCCCAGGTGCTGTTACCTCAAAGATGCTGACGTAGACACAGAATGTATGGATAGGCTTCCCAAACCCACAACTTGCTATGCACGAGCATACTGAAATATGTCTGTGGCATGACTAAACCACCGATCCCTCTTAATCACAGTGTACACTAGCACCACATTTTATTCAGGAAAAAATGACTACCTTCAACCTTTGCGAACACAGCATGGACAGAGATACAACACCATCTTTGATATTACTAAACTCACAGAAATTAACAAACATGAACACTTAGCCTAGAAAAACTCTTCTATATGTAGGAAGAACATAGGAAACTGGCAGGAACAAGCGTACAGAGGCAAACATTTTCTGCCTTCTAGACACAAAGTTTAATATTTTGGAAATACCGCCTAAGAAGCTGGAAGCCCAATAAGGATTCAGTGGCATACTCTCTGCTGAAATAACATCTTTGTATCTTTTAGCTGAGCACTTGAGGATTTTTTTAAACAAATATAATCTTAATGAACAAGTTATTTTAAACTAAATTCTTGAACTACTCCAAAATTAATAGTTTTATTTGAAAAAAAAAAAAAAAAGGAAGTGCCATTTCGAAACTGCAAATCAGGCAGAAGAAATGAACCTCTGGTCACACAGGTCTTCTACAATTATTTTACTTACTCATTTTGGATCTGTTTCTACTTGCAACATTCTTCTGGCTTATTAAGGGTCTAAAATTCAGACTGAGACAAAAATTACTATTACAAAAAGTAACAATTACTAACTGCTGTGAAAGTAAACTGGCTTGTGTGTAACTTATGGAAAGCAAGAAACATCAACTAGGGGATGGTAGAACAATGAAAATGAGGTTTGGTTGCTCACTTTGCTTCCCCACCCCAAAGAATACAAACCAAGAGAAACTGCAAGCATTTCTCAAGTAATATTCTAACTGCACAGCCAAAATTGTGCTGGGAAATAAAAGAGATATGTGAAACAACTATAAACCACAGAGGCATATTTTAAAATACTAAGTCAAGGTCTTGGGAGTTGCACAATTTTACGTTAATGAAGACCCTTCACATTCCCTGTACTGCCAGATACCATTCTGGTTACCAGTGCTTCTCAATCACTTCCTCTTTTCCCAAAAAGTTCTTCTCAGAGACAAAATCGCTTAAAATTGTTTGCATCCAACATTCCTGCTATCAGTTAACAGAGAGACTTGAAGCACAGATGGAAAGCAAATTAAGTGTGAGATAAAACATGGATTCAGTATGTTTTCTTTAACGTACAAAAAACCTTTACTTCAGAAATACCAAGCAGTACCCATCATTCACTGCTTCATTTGCTTAGAATTGCAATGACAAAGCGTATCAGTATTTGCTTAAAAGAAAGACATTTCCTGTAGACCAAGTAAACCCCTAACAGGTAAGGAAAAGAGAAACCCGAGAGCCGAGAGGTAAAGAGCAGGTCATTCCATTGGTTTCTTTTCTTAAACATGAACTACCTTTAATTAAAGAAGGATCAACTTACACAACTGACTGAAGTACAGCTGTATTGACTTTAGGTACACTACTGGACTGGTTACCACGGGAAAGGAAGCTGTACTGTAGTCAAATACATTCATAGGCTCTGCCATTTTGTCTGCACCAAGTTCAGAACATTAACAGAGATTAAAACGATGTATCTTAGAGAACCAATTTATTTTTTGCCAATAGTACTGGTGCTAACAAAATAGAAATTGAGATTCTCCAAGAAACAAATAGTTCTTGATCAGTAATTCCTAACTAGTGTTTCCTCAAAAAAACCACATCCCTTGAGTTAAGTACCTAGTTCCCAAATTCCACATGTTTTAACAGGAACTTCTCTTTGTCCTGCACAGCTCCTTGTAAAAACTGCTGAGTTGAAGGCTAAATCTAATCTAAGCACACACTCCCAAGCATTCATGTAGTCAAAAAAAACGGTGGAAAACAATATGCTTTCATATTCTCTGGACTAAAACTACTGCTGAAGATTATCAGACTAATTACCAGTTGTATACCAAATAGCAAGAATTAATTCAGTCCTTTAAATAGACACGAAAAGAAAATAAATCAAAATTACATACCCTAACACAACAGTTAAGAAATGAACTTTTACCAGACAATGCTGTACTTGGATGTTCTTACTGTAATTACATCATTGATAAAACAATTTTCTCATACTCTCTCTAACTCCAGTCACCAAGAAAAAGCTTGGCCTGAATTCTATGGACTCGAAACTATGCCACCAAGACAGAGAGCAAGAAGATATGCTCACACTCAATCACGGAAAAAACAATCACCACCACACATTTTTTAATACAATGTTGGTAGGATATACGTGGGTAGCTGAAGCAGCCAAACTTGACCTATACCCACAACAGAATTAAGATGGTGTTTGCAAAAACAAAGAACAGCATAACCTGATTCATACTCATAGTCACACCTTGATACATCCTGGTACACTGGACCAAGGCCACTGAAACAAAAAAGCAAATGTAAAATTCTCCTTTTATTCTGGGGAAATCTGGGTCCTCATAGTCCTCTATACACAAAGACTGAGAAAGTGTAAGAATTGCCACACACTGATGCTAGCTGTTAGACAGAATGACATCCTCAACTACTTTGTCTAAACAGTATATGGTATAAGAAAGACGTGTTGTCCTGAAACATCCAAGTCTTGACAGACACTAGCAACACAGCAAATACTCACTAGGACTAGACAGCTTGCTTTTTAAAATCCCAACTCTAGAAACTTATAAGCTAAATAAAAGTTGTACTTTCTTCAACTCTACTGAAAAACACAATCTCGCTAGATAAGTATCAGATTCAGCACCCAGAGCCTGTATGAACTTCGAATTTTTTGGTCTCAAATGCCTAAACTGTACTGACAAAATAAACACCACATGTTGCTGCTCCCCTTTAAGAGAAAAATTCAGACCCCAACACATCCTGGTGTAAGGTAATCCAAGAACAAAAATATGAGAGCAAGGCTTCCCAAATCCATCGACACATTCACAAACATTTACACTTGACTGCACAGGAACAAGTCCTGAGCCACACTCAGGTGAGTAGGGAAATCTGCACCTCCTTAAATCCTGGCTCTAGAGACCGTGGAAAGGTTAAGCCTCATTTTCTCACTAAGGAACAGGACAACAAGAACAAGGAAAAGAACGACTAAAAAGAGATGTCACAGATTAAACTAAAGGTGACACTAAAGTGGGGGTATCTGGACCACCCAGTAGCCTCACCTCCTGGATTCGCCTGCGGGCCCGATGCAGCACCTCCTCGTACCCCTTCTGCCGCAGCTCGCTCAGGCTCTCGTAATACTCTTCGGGGTCGTCGGTCTCGGTGAAGAGCACCTGGGAAAGGATCTTCCAGCCACAGGTATCCAAGCTGTGGACCAAGTAAACTTGCAGCTTGTAGCAGAGAGCGTCCATCTCCTGCTCGGATAGTTCCGGGGCTCCGAACAGTACCGTCCACATGCCCGAGGGCTCCTCCGGGAAGGCAGGCAGGTAGGGCTCCAGCTCCGAGTTCACCGAACACAGCTGCTGGTGCACGGCTCGCAAGTCTTGGAAAGAGAAAAGGCCGGCCCAGCTGCACTCCTCCCCCGCGGGCTCCGCGTCGGGAGCCCCCGGCTCGCCCGCCCGCGGCGGCGAGGGTGGCAGCGACAGCGCGGCGGCCACGTCCTCCTTCCCCAGCTCCAGCACTTCGATCTCCTCGGTGGCACCTACCGCCTCCGGGCTGCGTTGCGGCCTCCGGGCCGGGCTGCCCTTGGCACGCAGTGGGCTCCTGGGCAGCGCCTCCGTCCGGGGATGGGCGCAGCCCCGGGGCGGCCCGGTGTCCCTGCGCAACGCGGGGCCGCCGGCCTTAGGGGCGGCTCCAGCTTCGGGGCCGCCGCGGCGCAGCTCGCGGGAGCCGCTGCGCTGGCGCTGCGCCGTGCGGTTGTGGCAGGTGATGGCGAACTTGCCCTCGATCTCATTCCAGGCCACGATGAAGGCGAACTTATGCTTCTCCCGCTCCTGGAAAGCGTGCGGCCTGACGGCCACCCAGTCGGCCTCCAGCGTCTCCTCCAGGGCGAAGGCGGACATGGCGCTTCACGGCTCCGCACACAGGCACACGCCACCCGCCCTCCGCGCTCCCGTCCCGTCAGCCGCTCCGCAGTCCCGCGCCGCCTTACCGCCCACGACCAGCCATCTTAGCGACCGGCGGACGAGGGGGCGGATGCGCTGGTTCCCCACCGAAGCGGCAGGGGAGGAAGGGCGAACAGGAATCGTCTCCACGCGCTCCCTGCGCGGGTCCCACCGGTCACCAACGCGGACAATGCGCGGCGCTACCGCGCGCGCGTCACGTGGGGCGGGATCTGTTTACAAGCGGCGGCGCTGCGGCAACTCCGCGCCGGCCCCGCCCCCCGCACGGCCTGCGGCAGCCCCGCCCCCCGCGGCGCTTTCCCCCATTGGCGGAGGGAGACGGGCGGAGCCTCGCCCCGGCCACGCCCCTTCACCACGGAGCCGCCACGCTTGCTCTCCCTCGGTGGGCGTGGCAGAACGACGCCCCGCCCCTTCCCTCGGGACTCCGACGCGGCAGTCCGGGCGGCCCGCGGTGCTCTCTGCGGGGAGGGGCCGCTAGGGGGCGGTGCGGGGTGAGAATGGCTCACTGGCTGTTGTCTATCTCGGTTCTGACTGGGCATTGAAGCAAAATATTTAAAAGATTACTCGTCAGAAGCGCCTAACAGCACGCCGTGCAACAAGAGTTTGCACTTCTGGTTAGGCTGCAAAAGAGCGCAGCTTCTGTGACGGGTCCTGGCGGCAAGTGCACGCTTTGAAATAGCTGTCTGGGGCAATTGCGTACATTAAAACTGAAGGTAACTGCACTGAGTCCTGGCCTTTTGTGCTCGCATTGGCCACTCCTCGGGAATTGTCAGAGCCTGTACTTCTTTCCCAGCTTGCCAATTTTATTGCAAAGCACGTAGGTTTCTGTGAGGTTGGACAGACAACTCTCATAGCTTGTCTGAAAGGAATGTGATTCTGACTTCAGGGGAAGTCTTTCCTGCTGCTCTTTGGGATAGTCGATTTCTCGTCATGTACAAAAGGAAAAAAAATACTTCTTACTGTAACAAACACAAAATACTAGCATCAAAAATAAGACTGGTGGACAATATGCATTGGCCCACATGGTGGGTTGACCTTTGTTGGGTGCCAGGTACCCACCAAGACACTTTTATGAGTACCCCTTTTCAGCTTTTCTCTCCCCTGAAAAGGGAGAGAAAATAAGATGAAAAACAACTCGAGGTTGAGATAACGTAGTTTGCTGAAGCAAAAGTGAAAGAATGCATGCACACAAGCAGACGAAAAAGACGAAGATTTTATTGTCTACTTACCATCAGCAACCCATGTCTGGCCATTTCCCAGGAAGCAGGACTTCAGCACATGTAAGAGTTGCATCTTCTGTTTTCCCTTACACCAGGACGACACAAACCCCACAACAGTATTAATTACTAGTATTAAACAGCTCACTGTAGGGATGAACAAGGACCATGGGAGCATGCATAATTAAAACCATCCACATCAGTCCCGGGTAGGGAGAGGGAGGTGCATTCCCTCATTATCTCCACAAGATAGCTCCCCCAGCATGGCAAAGACATCAATGAAAGGGCAAAGCACAGAGGTGATTTTTGTAGTAACATGTTCCCAAACTTGGTAAAATAAAGAGAAAAACTATCAAACTCAGTGTCCTGCAGGGGAGTTTGCTACTTAAAAACCACTGTAATGATAGGATGCATTATATAAAACTGCCATTGTCTTACTCCATTTTGTGAGCCAAAAAGAACTGTGGTGAGTTGACGTTGGTTGGATGCTAGGTGCCCGCCAAGCCGCTTATCACTCCCCTTCCTCAGCTGAACAGAGGAGAGAAAATAAGATGAAAGACAACTCATAGGTTGAGAGAAAACAATTTACTAAAGCAAAAGCAAATGGTTGCCTGCATACGAGCCAGGGAAAAAGACAAAGATTTTATTTCTTACTTTCCATCAGCAAGCAATGTCCAGCCACTTCCCGGAAAGCAGGGCTTTAGCATGGGTAGCCATTGCTCTGTAAGACAAACATTGTAAATGCCTCCTCCTTCTTCCTCCTTTTCTTAGCTTTTGTGTCTTTTATATTTTATGATATTTATGTATCATACAGTATGGAATACCCCTTTGGTCAGTTTGCGTCAGCTGGCCTATTTGTCTCCCCTCCCAAGATCTTGCTCACCCCCAGCCTACTGATGGGAGCGCAGAATATTGGGGAGAGAGCACTGATGCTGTGCCAGTGTTGCCCAGCAGTAGCTAAACACTGGTGTGTCATCAACATGTCTGTAGCTACCAGTGCAAAGCAGAGCATTGTGAGGGCTGCTGTAAGGGAAACTAACTCCATCTCAGCTAAACCAAATACAGCCCATCAGTGATATTGTTGTCCTGCTTCCAACTAGAGGAAGCACCAGGGAATAAAATATTTTCATTAGAATTTGCCAGAAAAGCAAGAGTGAGTCACAGCCTTTTTCTAAAGTTACTGTCTTGACTAGCATTCTGTCCTTGGAGGCTGAAGTATTTGAGGAGGGCCTCTGGCAGTTCAAACATTCTCTGGACATTAGCCAAGAAGCCTCGTGTGTGCAGGAGAATGGAGTTTATGTCTGAAAGTCCTAGCTGTTAGAAAAAAGGAGGAAACTATGGCTCAGCATCCAGAAGTTGGACCATATTTCTGTTCTTAAGGGTGATGTATACTGTACATCTTGGAGTACAGCATTTTTTTCCTAGTACTGTAAATGTAGGCAACAGATCAAAACACCTGTGAAATGATATGGAAAAGATTTGATTATATCCCATGTAGAAGTGGCCAATCAAACAAGCAAGCAAAGAGGAAATACAGTATCTTTCTGTTAAGTATTGGGGTGGTCATGGAATCTCCCACTATGGAGACATTCAAAACCCACACAGATGTGTTCCTGTGTCACCTGGTCTAGGTGACCCTGCCTTGGCAGGAGGGTTGGACAAGGTGATCTCCAGAGGTCCCTTCCATCCCTAACTGTTCTGTGATTATGTTATTCTGTTAAACAAATTTTTTGCAGATGAATGTAAGCAGTGGGCTAATTTCATATTTTTAATGCATGAAAGAAAAAACAATGAAGATGCAGCAATATATACCTCTCCAGGCTTAAGAAAATTTGACATGGATCCAAAATTTCTCATCAGGCAAAGGATGAGGGTCCTAGTATTTCAGGTACATTAGTGTAGAGGCTGACTGCACTTTGAAGCAGTGTTAGGCCAGCTGCTCTCAGACTTCCGTGGGGTAAGCTAGTATGACTTAAAGCAAGGATTAGGTAAACGTAACTTTTAGAAACTGGCTGAAAACTAGTCTGAAAATCACTCTGCTACAATCAAGTTTCTAACAGGCCTCTTTTCAGGCCGAGGAAAGCCACATCATCAGCTCTCAATAGCTGTTACACTTTGCTAAAATTGTACCCTTACATAAAAATCTTCAAAGAAATAGCAACTTAAAAAAATTACATTATCAATAAACACTCAGTAACCTTCATAGTAACCTATGTTTTGGGGGGTATCCATAACTCATCATTCAATACAAAGAGCAGTCTTTTCAGATGTTAAGGAATTGCACTTAAGGGTGTTTGAAGGAAATACATCACTGATTTTTACTAAATAAACCAGCAAAAAATTAAAATTGCATTTTAAAAGACTTAAATTGCCCTCTGAACAGGGTTTGTGGTGGGGTGTACTGGACTCTCCATCACTAAAAAGAAGTGGATTAGGTAGCACCCAATCCACCTAAGTTGTTGATTCACACTCCTTAAAAAGGGGACAAGTTTGCAGCAACTGAAAGAACTTCTGGAAAGTGTCTCTGAAATGAACCAAAGCTGGCTGGAGAGATGGGATCTGCTGCCATGCTCCTGCAGAGGGCATGACACAGCACATGGGGATCCTGCCACTATCATGGAAACTGCACACCTGGTTACCTTACCAAGAGAGCTGTTGGAAATAGCAGTTACTTAGCTGACAAGCTGGATTATTATGTTTTAAAGCCAAAGTTTTTTGAAAGCCACAAGAGTCCTGTTGCTAGTGAGCTGAAATATAAAGTTAGGAATTCAATTGATGTCCTATTTCTTTGTAAGTGGGTCAAGTGCCAGAACTTTTAAGGCAGGGAGTACTTTGAGTCATTGCTATCCCTGGGCAGTCTCCAAGCAGTGATATTTAATAAGATCTTGAACTAGTAATCCAGTAAAGAGTAGGTTTGCAAACTTCCAGGAGTTTTCTGCTATTTCTGCCTAGCAGTATCATCTCCCTGACCTTCTATCTGCTGGTTCTATCAGTGTGCTCTCAGTTCAGGCCCATGTTGCGAGAACAGGAAAGCTACAGAATCCAAATCTGGCAGAAAAGATAACCTGCCTAGGCAGATCCATACCTAATAAATGCAGAATTGATTTGGCAATGGGATGAAATCCCGTGGAACTGCACATGTATACACTTACTTGCACATGTGTGAGGTAGATTAGTAGTTGCTGGGTGTAAAAGGTTGGGTGCTCTGTGGCTTGAATAACCTGAACCACTGCAAAGTGATCTCACCTGATGCTGCCTAAATTGTCTTTTGCATGCTTATGTTGTGAACAAGAACAGAAATATTCCTGTAACTGTTTATACAAGCATTCCAGCACCTAGTCAGTGACTTCTGAGCATGCTGCAGGCTGAACTGAAATTATACCCATCTGGAACCAAATCCTTGAACACCTCGGATAAAGTAGCTTTAGCACAAATGTTCATGAGAAAGCATGTCTCATCTGGTTTAAAATTTGATCAATTTTAAACACCTGCTGAAGAAAAGTGATTTCTGTCCAAATACAAGATTATTGATTCTCAGTTAAACAGTTAACTCAGTTAACGCAATTTCTTATGGTAATTGGGATGAAAGGGGGAGGGTATTCAATAGTGTGCTTCAAAGTACTGTAGAATCAGGAGTATGTTTAGGTGTCCTGTAATTGGTATTTAATATTGTGCTTAACATAGCTATGCTGGACAAGCATTTTTGATAGTTTTCTGTCAATAGTATGATTCATATTTTAGTGTGGGCAAGCCAAATAGCAATACCTATTAGTTGTTAGCTGGAGTCCTTTTTTTTCTGGCAAAGGTTTTAATAATATTTCTGTGATTCTGTTTGTGTGAATGGAGACAAGGAGCTGGCTGCATACAAGTACTGGTGACTTTGTGATGTCTTAGTAGCAGTGAAACATCCACCCAAAAGCATACTTTCTAGTAATAGTTGTATCTGCACTTGAAATTCTGGAAGTGCCCACCCTTAACAGCTTTGATAGAAGAGATTTCAGTTAGTTTCCTGGGACATGGAATTGCATTGTACAACAGAACCAGTATAGCTACAGCGCATGTGATAGCCCACTCATTTTATGGAGGAAGACAGTATACTTTGGATATTTATGCTGGCTCTGAATTGAAGAACTTTCTGCAAGCAAATGTTATTGCAGTTGTAGAACATGTGGAGTTATTGCTGTATGGTAAGCTTTACAAATGTGTGATAAACTGAACATGTAATGTAATCTCTTGGTTACTGCTGAGAGGACACAATAGCTGAAGTATAAGCCAATTCTTTTCCTTTAAGAGAGTGGTTCGTGAAAGTTAATCTACTCCCTTCTAGTCAAACAAGTAAGTACACTGGCAAGGTCAGTTTGCCTGTAAAAGGCAGAACTAAGTTAATATAATGTTGATAATACTCAGGAATCCCTCTTTGGAAGCTCAGATGATGCAAAAACCTACGTTTCCAACTTAAACATGCCATTTAACTAATTTTTACTTGAAGTAATAAGAATTTTACTAAATTGCATTAAAGTTATCAGTAGTCTTTGTGGTAGATAGAAAACATTTTGCAATAAGAGAGACCATTGGAACAGTCCTTTCTCAGAGGTTGAATCATTTGACAGTGGTAGTACTTGCAGCTCTTCTCATGGTTTACAAAGCAATTTGTCAACTTGTTTGTTTAACAAAAATCTTATTCTTACATGCTCTATGCAAGTACGTGTGATATGGAAAACTATCCTGATGACAGAAAGAACAGTTTGGAGCTTTGATAAATACAATATTTTCTTTGAAAAATTTTCTTTTGTCTCAAGTGTAAAAATGCAAGAAATATTTCTAGCATTCAAAATTACTTTTTGTCATGCTTAATATCTCATTATTAAACAAAGATAATCTTATCAAAAAGCTTTCCAAAAGTCTTATTTTCTTCAAGGACAAAACTGAAAAACTCCAGTCATAAGTCATTCCTGAGGAATCTCAAAATATTTCTCTATAAAGAAGATTCCTTCTTGGCTCTGAATACAGTGCATTGATCTCTACCACAATATCAAGACTGTAGTGGAGTGTTGGAAGAGATTACTCAAGGAAAGAGGAAGCAATATGTTTAGCCACAACTACAATTCAACTCAATCAAAAACATTTGTAACTAGGCAGGGTAGCCACAAACCACAGAACAACCAGCAAGTTACATCAGATAAAATACCTACACAAATATTAAAAAAAGGAAATTATAGCTCCTGTGGCAGTTAATATAGTCCACCTTCTGATTAATCAGTGGAACTGGAGAAGAGAACAGTTCAGATGTTTTGAAGGTGTCATCTCTATCCCTAATACAATGATAGAGAGATCGATAGCCTGACAGTCCTCATGTGTCTGCGAGATCATACCGGGTCTGTGCTAAAATAGTTTGAATGTATGGAAAAAAATTTACCTGAAGAATTGTGGATTGTCTTTTGGATGAAAAGAGTGTGTTCAAGACCACTTAGCTTTTGGCCTCTATGTTGGGTTTATGCGGGTTTTGGTAGTGGGATCTCTGCTGGGATTGGCCTCAGTGAGAAGCTGTGTCGGATGGAGCCAGTGCCAGCTGGCTCTGAGATGGACCTGCCCACGGCCAAGGCTGAGCCCAGCAGTGATGCTGGCAGCACCTCTGGTGTTGTGTACTTAAGAAGGGATAAAACTACACAACAGCAGCCCAAGAGAGGAGCGAGAATATGTGAGAGAAACAGCTCTACAGACACCAAGGCCAGAGAAGGAGAAGGGACAAAAAAAAGATGCTCCAGATCTGGAGCAGAGGTTGCCCTGCAGCCCTTGGTGAAGACCATGGTGAGGAAGCTGTCCTCCTGCAGCCCATGGAGGCCCATGGTAGATCAGAGATCAACCTGCATCCTGTGGAGGATCCCACGCTGGAGCAGGTGGGTGCCCAAAGAAGGCTGTAACCCCTATGGGAAGCCCACACTGGAGTATGGCAGAACTATGGACCCATGGAGGCCATGCTGCAGCAGGTTTGCTGGCAGGACTTGTGACCCTATGGAGAACACAGGCTGGAGCTGTGGAGAACCCAGTGGTTCCTGAAGTACTGCACCTAGTGGGTGGGAATCACACTGAAGCAGTTCAAGAAGAACTGCAGCCCGTGGGAATGACTCATGTTGGAGAAGTTCAGGGAGAACTGTCTCCTGTGGGAGAGACCTCAACAACAGAGCAGGGGAAGAGTGTGAGGAGGAAGAAGTGGCAAAGCAATATACGCTGAACTGACCGCAGATCCATTCCCTGTTACCCTGTGCTGCTGAAGGGAAGGAGGTAGAAAAAGTCAGAGTGAAGTTAAGCCCAGTAATTAGGGAGGGGTGAGGGGAAGATGCCTTTAGTTTTGTTCTTAATTCTCATTGTCCTGCTGACTGGCAATAAAATGAACTAATCTCCCCAAGCCAAGTCTGTTTTATTTGTGACAGTAATGGGTGAGTGATCTCTTCCTGTCTGTACCTTGACCCACAAGCCTTTCATCATATTTTCTTCCCCCCATCATGCTGAGGAGGTGCAATGATAGAGCAGCTTTGGTGGCCACCTGGCAGGCAAGACCAACCCACTGCAACCTCTTAACTTTTTCATGTGTAAGCCATGGCATATGACATAAACATTTAAGCTATTTTTCCTTTGGTCTGAGGAGGAAAATTGAGCACTGATGAGTCACTCATATTTCCAGTACATTTCCAGGCCATCTGACCTGAGCAAGATTCTGCAGGGCTTATGTCATTGCACTATATGTTGGCTGAAATGAGCCTAACAGACTACTGTAAGTGCAGCCAATGCTGTCCTTGGGTCACAGTTTGGATTGTAAAATTTCTAAATACATTTCTCTAAAAGGCTAAGAATATATTGAGTAATTGCCCTAAATTGCTCAGTTACACGATTAAGGGGTAAGTGTACCATTTCTAGCCAATACTCAAGAGGTCTTAGCTCAAATCTGGTAAATTTAATCTAGTAAGGTGACAAAAATCTGCACTCATCCAAGAAACCATCAGGATTTGTTTACAATATTTGTGATTTCAAAGCTGTCTTACCAGACAAAGAGTTTGATGTCCAATCAAGGCAATACCTTCAGGGAGTGACAGGGAATTTGTCTTTTCCTGTTCCATTAATCTTTATTGCTTTTGTTATATTGCTTAAGATTCTAAGCACTATCAATTATGGAATGTGATTTATATTTAAAAGAACATTGTAATTTTTTTTTTTTCACCACGATATTATGGTGTGTGTCATTCTGCCTAGTTTTCATACAGGTCAGGGAAGACCACGAATATTTTTTTATTTTCTTTATCAGTTACTCACTCTCTCAAGGATGTCCAGTGCGTTTTGAGTCACTTGATAGCCTCACCACAGAAACTAGTGTATCTCCTGTATGTAATGTCCCTGCCATTTCAGCTATACTCTTCTAAATATTCAACATGCTTCTGTTAAGTCTGCTTTTTATATGTGCGTGCAGAGATCTGTCACAGCTCTGACTGCAATGTAGACATACTTAAGGCCTTTGAAGAGGAAAATCTTAGAAAATTTTGTTTGGTTGCCACAAGAGGAACAGGGTATGCGAAAATAGAGGCAGAGTTGGGGCAGAAGCTAAAACAGAAGGTAAACACCAGTACTAGCAGACTTTGGAACATAAAAAATACTGGACTTCTGTGGTATTTACTAAGCACAGAGTATTTTCCTAGGCATTTTGAAATTCTATGTTCTTGTAAAGCACAAGTCAGCAGGTTAGAGTAAAGTTTAAAACCTTACCAGCTTTTGACCAGAAATAACTACTGGTAGCAGTAATAGTTTGGCAGATACATGTTCCAGCATTTTGGGATCCAGTGAGATTGGAGACTGTTCAAGACAGAGGACAACCTGCCAGATAAAGAAATATATACTAATGAGAAAATCTTGCAACAAAATTCTCCAGACTACTCCACACAACAGCACAAACTCAGCTTATGGTGGGAAAGGTCACAGTAATGCTGCTGATGGTGCAGACAAGACTTTCTCCTGAGTGTTCATACTAAAACATGTCAGGATGTGGCAGCTACATCTAGGAGATATAAGGTGTTTTCCTCTATGCAGCAGTAGAAGGCCTGGCATTTAACTTAACTTACCAAAGAAGTTCTCATCCTGATTAAACTTTTCTGGAGAAATACTGGATAGCATCAGCTGCTGTCTTTAGAGATAGCTACACCCGCAGCTGCTACATACTTGAGCCTGATCCAGTTACACAGTACAGGAGAAACAGATGGTATCTTCATCTGGTTCCATCTTCAGATAAATTGCCATGTGATCCCACTGCCAGCACTGAGGAAAGCAGAACAGTCCTGCTAAAATGAACTACAAATCTTATGCTGAGGAACCCCATCCTTCCCAACAGATGGATAAAATCCCTCCTTAAATTCAGATGATCAGATTTTGGACAGTAATAAAGTCTGAGAGAGATCATATAGAGCTATAATTTGTGATTTAAATGTGAGTGGTAAAGGGAGGAGAGGGGTTTTGATCAGCATTTTGTATAATGTTCAGCATTTATAGACGGTAGCTGTTTCTCTGACTCTTTATTACTTTCATGTAATTGCTGGTGAGTATACGGTCTAAAAGAAAACCATCCTTGCAAAGAAGGAGAAGAAGCTTTCAGTTTTAGACATAAGTATTTTTCCTCTCAAGCAGTATCTCAAACTCTGCACAAAAATTCCCCTTCTGATTGTGGGCCCTTCAGAATAGAAACAATGTCCATATAATTGTTTTATAAAGTAAATGAAACATGGCCTTTTAAACTGAAATGAGAAGGTTACCTATATCCAATGTTATGCTACTATTCTCTAGCCCATTTAATAAGTCTTACTATTTTCAGTTGTTACATTTATGCCTCAGGCAAACAATGTATTCTATGAGCAATAGACTGTTCAAAGATATTTTCTTACAGATTTATGTTCTGTATCCTCAATTCAATGTCCTAACTCACCCAGCACTCCCGAGGGTGCCATCCATCTGGGCAAGCATAGGTTTGTGCTATGACACACCTAAAGCTACGTTAATACAGGTACATGTGTCTTAGTTGGGCAGGCAGCTGATACAAAACATAAGCTGTGCATATAAATATGTATATTAATGGCTGATTTTTTTGAAACTTAGAAAAATTGCATTTTCCCATAGACATTTCACCAGTTGAACCAGAAGATGTCTTGAGGTCTAATCCAATCCAAAAAATTTTGTGATTCAAATTGTTAAAATTAATTTACCTTTGGATTCTTCTGCTCTTAGATTCATCCAGTCTGAATTATTTTGCAATTCAAGTGAAAGAATTGGCCAGCACATTCAAGTATTATTAGGTATGGAGTGATAGGGACACAGAGTAAGGGGTGGTGATTGTGTAAGCCTTGTTTTCTCAGATATCCAGCAGCGGCCTGCGAGACTGACACTTCAGTGTTCCTAGCTCAGACTCTGCTTCTCATATTACCAAGGTTTATTCCAGCATCTGTTTAGCAAATTTGCTCCATACCTGACATTACTGAAATGAAACCTAATGACTCTGTAAGCTATTATATATCCTAGCAGTCACTGGTTTGCTTTTAACATATTATAGCATATTTAAAAGAAAACAGTTTTTATTATGGTATTGTATATTTGCTTTATGACTGTGGTCTTGTTTCCTTTTGCAGAGAAACTGGTAATGCACAGGAATAGCTTTTATTAAAAATTTGTCATATGCTAGTCATTAATTACCATCTGACACCTTTTCCACACAGTCTTTATTCTTAGAATAACATCATATGACAAACACCTCTTAACATCCTTTGCTGTTGATGCAAGATCTAAAGAATTCAGAGTTGTTATTCAAGTTCCTGTTGGTAATTTCTTGTCACCATACCTTTATAAAGGCAAATCCTTTATGTTGAATTGTATCAAAACTGTGTTCTGTATGTTTATTCCTTTTAGATATATTCAGGCTACCATAACCATAGCTGTAAAAAAATGGGACTAACAATGGTTAAAATGAGTGAGCTATATCTTTTATTAGACAAATGTAGTTGGGGAAAAACACGGGCTTTTTAAATATTGTGGATGGATACTATCAGTAGCTGTTACATTCTACTATTTTTCCCTTTCTGCTGTTTAAAGGATCCTCTTTGGTAGTATAGAGTTTGAGTTTTTTATGATTATGTAATTTTCTATTTGTTGAATACTGAAAGATGGTCCTGTTTGTTTTGCTTAGCAATTCCTTGGTTGTTTACCAACACAGAAACTCTTTTATGCATTGCGTTAATCACTCTTTTTCTGCTTATTTGAAATATCATTGGTTCTTCTGTAATTAACAACTCCACTTTTTTTGTAGCGGCTTCCTGTTTTCTGTAAAACTTGATGGACTTCAACCTATCATGTATTTTGATACTTTTCAGTCAAAGTTTTGAATCCACCTGCTGACAGAAAAGGACCAACTGAAGAACTTCACTGATTGCGACTAATTCAAGTCAGCTGCATTTTATTCTTATTTTATTGGATATATCAAGGGAGTTTAATGTCTTGAATAAGATCTTTTGTTTACCTTTGCTCCATTGAGATACTGATCATTTCATTCTGGGAATGGATGTTTCACTAGTGATCTCATTAGTAACAGGGGACTCCCCATTTGGTGCTTTTGTTTAGCACCCTTTACTTTAATTTCACAAACTGCATTTTGAATTTTCCTGAGGAATCTGGGTGCTACTAAATCTATTTTATATGACAATGAAAATTATTTTTTACTGAAGAACTCTATTTTTAATTTGTGCAACTTCAAAAGCTTCAATGCCATTTCACTCATTGAAATTTTACCTTCAATGTAGTTGATCTGTAATTCCTTATTACAGCTATCTGAGAGTGAGTCTACACAGTCCCTAAAATCTTCATTGTTATTACACTAATATTTTACAGATATTACCTACTTAACTTTACTACTCTGAATTGCTTCACTGACTTGAAAAGCATATCTTCCATTCCAAGTAGTAAGGCAAATATTCCTGCTATTTCTCTTGACAGGTTTGCTGTCTCAGCAGGCACTACAAAGCAGGTGAAGGGATCTGGGAAAAGACTGCTGTTAAAAGGGCAAGCTGCAATGGGGCCATAGGTGGTGGCAGCATTCTTCTTCTGTTAAACAACTACCAAGATCTTGGCTCTAGTGCAATTTGACCACAGCTTTTAAGTGGCTGCTTGAATTGAACTTGGATATTGCTACTTTTGTTATGTGATCAGGAGCTATGTGTGGGAAGGACCTTGACAGATCAGGCAGAACATTCATTCTCCCAGAACATAATCCACTGCAGATAACTTGCTCCTGCCAGAAGCCCCTTCTGTCTTGTTCCTGATGTGTCCAACAACAGAGATTCCTCAGCAAATTGTTAGGTGAACTATTATAAGGGGGATAATAAATTGGGAGAGGATGGATACCTGGGAGCCTGGCACACACAGAGATTCTTTCCAAGGAAAGTATCTACTCAAAATCAATGTAGAGTGATGCTGTGAGAAGGATTGGAGATGTTACAGTGTCTTCTGAGTCCAGAAGGGTGGGATAGAACTGCATTGTAACAAATTATACCTTAGTTGTAAACCAGAATCTTGAAGGCAAGAAAATGAACAACCTGAGCTATGAAAAAGGCCATCAGGCCTCATCTTGTGTTTTCTCAGGTTTATATAATCAAAAGTAAAGACTCTTGAGTTTTAGCATAAAGAACTGCCTTTCACTTTGGTAAAGGATATCAGGATAGGAGCAGCTTCTTGCCTAGGGAGAACAGAGATGGTTGGGGCTCCTAAGTCAGTTAGAATGGGGGGGTAACCCACAGAATTGCAGCTAAGCAGTGAAAGGAAGTGCACTAGGGTGAAGAAAATAATGAAGAAACAATGGAACAGTGTTTGTAGAGTCATCTGTGGAGGCATCCTGCATTCATTAGAAACTTTAAGCCTGTTTTACTGGAATACATTAGTCAGAAGGGTCAAAAGTATTTATTTATATGACCCACTGTACTTACTGAATAGTTAAAGTCTGGCCATTCAGAGACACCCAAACACCTGTCAACAAGCACCTACACATAAAAAAACCCCCAACAACTGAACCCCAAAAGTTTAAACCTTTATTAGACACAAATAAAAGGAAAAAAGCAGGGAAAGCAGTTGAGGGAGACTTTAACCACATTTCTTATTTCCCTTCTGCATATCTGCAGTTGTGGCTGTTAATTTTTTGTGTGTTTTATAATAACGGAAACTGTTGTATTTGCCAGCCTTTTAGGTAGTATTAAAGTTGGTAATAACTGTTCTTTTTGGATGAAGAAGTAGCTAGAATTTATGTTATTACTATTATGGTAAAAGCTTGAATCTGCCTCCTCAATGATAAATTAAGAGATGCACACACAAAGAGGAAAGGAGCGGGGGGAAGGCCAAGTTAGAATCTTCTGATCCTGCTTTGACTTTCATTTATAACACTGTTGTTAGAGCAGACTGAGGATAGCACATGGTGACTTCAAGATTTGGCTCTTACAAGCACTGAGCTGTTGAAAAGCATTGTTTTGCTCTGCCTGTTTCAGACTTGCATCAGTGCTGCCAAAAAAAGTGATCTAGCCAACTAAGACATAAGTTGAAGGCATAGCAAGAAGACCAGAATGAAGAAGATATTGGGGAAGAAAAGGGGCACCAGTGAAAAGATGTGACAGCAGGAATGCAAATTGTCTTCCAGCAGCTGTGTTTGCTGAAGCTGAAGGAAGAGTCAGTATCATGCACACAGCAGGCACTGCACTAGTCAGGGTGTTTTGTAGGACCGGGTAAAGAAGATGCAGAGGAGTCACAGTGGATGTACTTGTTTGCCACAGAGTCTTTTCATGGTCCTTGGACAGCTGCCTGGAGATCTTTCTAGCTTTAATCTTCTCTGACTTGTGTAGATAATACCCTTTGACAGTTTGCTGAACACTGATGTTTCCTGTCTGAGTTTTCTCAGGGCAAATGCCTTTGAATATCAGATAATCAGATAATCTGAGCTCCTATTCCTGTTACAGTTTGAGAGCCACTCATAACTCTTTGAATATCATGACTTCCCATGCCGCTGGTTGTGTTTTCTTTAAAGAACCATTACACTTTTATTTGAGCTGGGATCAATACAGGATAAACTTCAACTAGCCCTTATTAACCACCGTCTTTCTCACCTTGGGAGGAAACATTAATTTTATAACACAATCATAGAATGGTTTGGGTTGGAAGGGACCTTCAAGACTATCTAGTTCCAACCTCCCTCCGCTGTGGACACCTTCCTCTAGACCAGGTTGCTTAAAGTCCCATCCAACACTGGCTCGAACATTTAAAGAAATGGGGAATCTGGAACTTCTCTGGGAAACCTGTTCCAGTGCGTCACTACTCTTGTGGTTAAAAAAATATAAAATCATGAAAGTTTATTTAGTTTTTGTTTTGTTGTGTCTCTTTTAGGACCAAATGACATCTCTACCTTCCATTTTTTCCCTGGTGTTCAAAACAGTTGCTCTGGCTGGGCTTTCAGACAGGATGCCAATCCCTGCATTTCTCTTAAACCAGTATGTGCTCTTTACCTATATTTAGTTATATTTCATTTTTCATCCTACAGTCTACTAAGCAGTTCCCATCTTTACTGCACAATTTCAGATTAACAGCATATCTTCTTCATACCAACTGAGCTGTACTTTTGTTCTTTGGACAACTTGAGACATATTTCTGCTCCTGCAGCCAGGGCCTCAGTGGGAGGCCCAGTCCGTTCACTCCGTTGGGCTTGTAGGCAAAGCCAGCTGATTTGGTATGAAAGTATTTGAAAAAAATCCAAAGACTTTTTTGAATTTTGTTAAAATTTCTTGCTTGCTTTGACTGGAAATAAAAGATGTTTCAGTGATATTGGATAGAAATGCAAAGAAAACAGGGTTTGTGCTTTTGCTTCTTTTCCTTCTCGTAGGTCAGAGGCAAATGTTTTTATTTCATTTTGAAAAGGAAAATTTTGGAATCTATTAAGTAATATAAACATATTCCTTGTGAAATACTGAGCAGTTTCAAAGTTATTTTGTTGGAATACTGTGACTTGTAAAGTACAAAGAAGCAAGGGGAGCTATTGTGCCTTTGATGTAGAAGACAAAAGGGTTTTGGGGCCCAAGAGGAATTAGTTGACGCCTAACTAGGGGCTAGGGACTATTTTGTAATTAGATCTTCCACTGCCCTGAAAGAAGCAGTTTCTCCAATTTAGACACCTGAATAGATTTTACCACCTTTGAACTCTATCAACAAGAGCAGCTGCAGCCTGCGGGAAATGGAAGGTGCAGTTGTGGAGGAGACTGCTGGGTAGGAGTCTGTGGTGATGAGTTTGTTGGAGACAGACTAATGGCTCAGAAGTGCACTCTAAATAATTTTAGCAGACTGTAGTCAATGGTGGAGGTTGAAAAAATATAGGATATACTGTGATGCGAATGTGCTTTCATGATGCCACGTTTCTACAGTTGTGAAACACAGAGATCCTTGGGGAGGTCATGGTAGGTGTGGAAGAGATGTGGAACAGAAAAGCTTTCAGAGGCTGCAGAAAGAGATAAATAGGTTTTTTTGCTCCTTCCTCCTGTTCTATTTTCCCTGCTTTTCTTCTCTTCCTAATTTGGTTAGTGTTTTCTTCTTTGCTGTCTATCTCCATCATTTGTATTCTTGTCACTTGGCCTTCTTTGAGTGACCCAATTAAAAACTAACTACGTTTTGGATTAAAAAAAAAGGATTTCCCCGACTACATTTTCCTTAGACAGCGTAATTTGGCTTTAAATGGTTTTGGTGTATGATAAAATTGAATTGAAATGTTGATCCTATAATATATTAATAGTTCCAAGTTTTCTTCCTGCTTGTTTCTGAGTATATATATCAGAGAGGTAAAGGAATTTTATTTTCTTATCTTCTTCCTCCAAAAATCACTAAAATTTAAATCAGAGCAATAGTTTATGTGCCTTCATATTTGATCAGCTCTTTTCTGCATGCTTTTTCCTTCAATTTTCTTTCATTTTACAATTGGCACTGTGAATTGCAGGGGTTGTTTTTGATTTCCAGTTACAATTCCCAGTTCCCAGGAGACATTTTACAGTCTTTTGAGTCCATTGTGGAATCATCTCTATGAAAGAGGCATCATTTAAAACTTCTGTAAGCTCTTGCAATTACAACAGGAAGGAAAGGAATATTTTGAGTGTATTCCAATATTCTGCACATACATGGCTTTGGACCTCAATAAAAATGGTGTCAGGAGCATCAAAGAGATATCATCTGAAATATCATGTGGTACGTCTGTTAAATCACTAAAATACTTCTTTCTTCTTTTTAATAGTTTGGTTTTTTGTTTTTAAAGGAAATTAAGAAAATTCTGTAATTCATTTGTAGACTATATGTGGTATAGTTTCTTTTCCAATATAGTTATTTCAGTCAGTAACAGCTTCTACTGTTCTCACTAACACTGTCAGTATGTGCATTCAGTTTGCTTCCTGGTAGGAAAGGTGAGGGAGACTCAGGCGAGACTAAAAAGTCACCCTGAGGGTAGCAATTTGGTTGCTACAGAAGGCAGCAAGATCTGTTTGAATCAAAACTGAATTACAACCAAATTTTTATCCAATGATTTTATAAAAACATAAAGTACAGACATAGGATTGTGCAACTTCCATAAATCAAGTAGTTGACAACATTCCTTATTTCAATTTCAAAAGCATACACCCAAACCTCAGAAATTAAAGTTGCAGATATATTGCAGATAATCTGATTTTAGTTCCACTTCCTATACTGCTTCCCAAATTTTCTGCCTAAATATTGTTTCACCATTTTTACATGAATAATTAATCGGTTCGGAAAGTTTTGCAGGATATTTCCACTAAAAGAAGAAAATGAAGATGCAGCAAGGTGTTTTATGATGCAATTCAGGACTTTTAGAGAGGTTGAGCTTATTTCTAAGAGTATTTTTGAACTCAAGTAAAAGAAGCAAATTTCTCTTTTCTAAGTTCCAAGCCTTTTACAGCATAGACAGCCCAAGAGCTGCTTTGATTTTGTTCATGGTTGTGTTCCTGCCACCCTTTTGCTGGTTGTGTTTGGCTTTTTTTTTTGCTGATTTGTTCATCTGCTTCTGCAGAGATTCTCTTCACTGCTGTGTTTGTTAAAAACACACGTTCACGTGTGTGTGAATGCCTGCACACACTCACACACGCTATTCTGCGTTCAAATCAATCCCAAACCTCTGCGCCATTTCCCACATTTGGAGAGATCTCTTGGGACCATCCAGTTTAGTGGTTATCCCACCCTCAGTGGCTTAGTGCTTGTGTGACTGATTTGCTGCTATTTTAGCCATTGCTGAACAACAGGGCCCCTCTAAATTTTTTCCTGAAATAGGCTGGATGGAAGATAATTATTGTGCAAGCAACTTCATCGAAGTGCTGCAATTGCCCACAGATCAAAGACTGGGAACTTAGTTGATGGAGAACTACAGAATATTCTTTGTGGCTCTTTGTTAGGAAACCAAATAAAACACAGGGGTTTAGTTCTACTTCTAGGATTGCTCTTCAGTGAGCACTGGATTGTCTAAACGCCGCATATTTTAATGACATTTTTTGTAAAAATCTCAGATCAGCTTTTCTAATTTTTCCCATTCAGTGTCTAGTGCTTTTGATAATAATGTTCACTATTTAAGTCTGAAGTTTTATTGACTTGCAGGCAGATAGTCCCTAAAGATAGAATTAGGACCCAGACTGCCAGTGTTAAAACTTAGTGCCGCATTACCTTGAAGTTTGCTGCACATAGTTCTTTGGTAGACTCTCCCCATTGTTTAATGTTTCAAGAGTCAAAATTTACTTTGTTAGTTTTTCAACTTTGTTTTCTGCTGGAATTTTAAATTTTAAAAGGCTGATTTGTAGGTTCTTCTCTCCTGGATCTGCCAGCCTTTATTTGTGACAAACATTTGAATTGTGTATGGGGAAATTTCCTTCCTTAACACAGAACACTCCTCATTGCTGGGTTTGTTTTCCTCTGGATCTTGTACAAAGAAGTATTTTTGTCACTGCAACTTATAAGCTAGCTTGAAACTGCTTAGACAGATAGTCATTTAACTATTTTATTTCCAGATATTTAGCAGTAAACAGAAAATATGTACTGATCCTTGGAGCAAGTCTTGTGTTTGATGATGATTCTATTGAATCCATAATAGTACAACAACCTGAGATGCTCCTTAGCAAGGAACAGGCAAAGTTATATTTTCCATGTAATGATATTATCTGTCATGGGTAGTGACCTTGTATTTTACATACTTATACACTTATTCTTTTTTAGAATTTACATTTTAGCTTTCTTCAAATAATGAACAAGCAACTTTTAAATTTTAGATTGGGTATGCCTAGGTAATATATGTTCTTTTATCTTTTTTCTTTCTAGCTTCTGTCTTTGAGTGCCTCTGAAAAATATATTCTAGAGTTTTTCTTGTTTTTATCAAAGCTAGAAACCTCCAAGCCAGTGTGGGATTTATTTTATTCCTGTATCACAATTTTGTATTGTCATTGTTAATATGACAACTTGATGATATGAAGTTTGGATGGATATTAGGAAAAAGTTTCTCCATTGAAAAGGCTGTCAAGCATTGGAACCGGCTGCCCAGGGAAGTGGCTGACTAAGCATCCCCAGAGGTCTTTGAAAGGTGTGTAGGTGTGGCACTCAGGGACATGGTTTAGTGATGGGCTTGGCAGTGCTGGGTTAACTGGTTGGACTTGATGATCTTAAGGGTCTTTTTCAACCTAAATGGTTCTGTGATTTCCAGGCTGCATTTATGTAGATTGTTGTTTAGGACATGACTGGTCTGATCTACTCGTGTGTGTGGGAAATGCCAAAGGGTTTTGGATTGCCTTCATTGCTCCCAGTTGTTGCTACCAGTAGAGTGAGAAGAGTATGAAGTGTGAGCAGATGCAGGTGAAGTAGTGGAGGGGGCAAAGCTACTACTATAACGTACTGTAGAGCTCCTGTGTAGTCACTGCTTCCTATTACAAGCTGCTCCTCAGAGGTGAGCCAGGTGGTGCTTGAGCGTTAGATCTGCCCAGGTGAGGTGCCAGGCTATGTCACAGTAAAGCAGCATACTTGTAAGAATACTTTTCTTTCCCAGGGTAGTGCAAGAAAATGAAAGAGAAAAATCAGAGTACCATGGATCTCAGATGGTGTAATTCTCAGCCTGTTTGTGGGAATAGCTACATACTATGTTGGTGGGAATTAGGTACGTACTGCTCCAGTTGGGTAGGTCATGTCTGTGTCAGAACTGTCTTTTGCTTCTAGGAAAAAATCAGAAACTGAGATGGAAAAAGGCTTTTTCAAACAGTTAGAGAAATTTTCCAATGGTGCCATCTGATTAATGCTTTCTTAGCAAAGTCAACTGTGCTCTGCACAAATCTTGGCTGTGTTGATATAAGGCCTCCAGGGTTTTTACCTGTCCCCAGCAGAGAAGGGTGGCATTTATATGAAGTATTTCAGCTACCTCTGTCCTTTGGTCTCTTCCACCTCTCACTGTGGCATAGTCATGATACCCCTTCTGTCCTTTCAGTAGGAGTAATGAAGAAGACGGGATTGGTCACTGTAGAGCCCTTTACTAGCTATGAATTTCTACACAGGGAAATTTAATTCTGTAAAAAGTGATTCTTCCTGGAACTGTTAAACTCGGATGTTGCAATGGCAGAGAAATATGCAACTGAGGAGCGAGACAGCACTGTGGATTGTCATCATTTGTTTTCCACTAGTGTTCTCAAGTAGAAAGATATTAAATGCTGAAATACAGGACTGAACTCAATGGAGAGTTAGGATATTATTGGCACTTGTCTCTGTAGTCATTATACTGTGGAACGAAAGGATGCAGGAATGTGAGGACAAATGACTAACTAAGGAACAAAGTTTCCTAGCTGAATTCTGGTACTTTCTTGTAGGGTGTATTGTCTGGTTCTGCCACCAAACTTGGGAGATCCAAAATTGTTTTCAGCATGCCAGTGTCAGAGTGATTATTTAATTGTGGAAGAGTGTCAAAACGGACTTTCCTGACAGGATGCTTCAGCTGATAGAGATGGCTGAGAACATACTCAGTTTTCTAAAGTAAAATCTAAACCATCTAATCTTTGACTGGAAAGTTTGAATGCATCTTAGGACACACAATATAATAAAAACCCCAAGTACTTATCTTCAACCTTTTCTACAGTATTTTAAAGTATATTTACTACATTTTCTGAAGATTTTGAAGACTTTGCTCAGGATCGGTAACAGGCACTACTGCAAAAGATAGCAAAACAGCCCTGAATTCATTTACTGAATGCTCAGTGCTGCAAGGCTGTTTGTACATGCAGACATTTGTGCCAGCAGTAAGATTCTTGCAGGACTGTGTCCTCAGACAAGAAGTAAGATACCAAATAGAATGAAAGCAACCTGTGAAACATAAATGGTCTTGCCATACATTTGTTTCTATAGTTAATGTAGATGAGGATGTTCATAGCATCTAAAGGACTACATCTTTGGCTTCCATACAACAAGCTTTTTTATGTATGAGCTGTATGTAATTACATTGAAAACAAACTTTGCTTCAAGAACATTTTTGGCTCCACTGTGCAATAACACAAAAGGCCTTTGTTATGCTCTCATCAGAGTTATTTATGGATTGCAAAGGACTTACTAAAGGACAGTTTCATCTGATGGTATTCATCCACTGACTCAAATTTAAATGTAGTGACTTATATTCATATTAATCATAATTACTAATATGATCAACCAGAGAAAGGTTTCTGAAACTAGAAATGGGATTGCTCTACAGATTCAGACCTGGAACAGAAATATGGAGTGGTGTTTCAGATCCAAGGCTTTGAATGTGCCAGAATGGAAAATGCAACAAAAGGCTTTGCTTAATTCACATCAATTATAATCATCTTCACTTGAATTGAAAATGAAGCTCTCAGTCTCTGAAATAGAAAAAAAGAAGAAAAAAAAAAGAGTCGCAGAGAGCAGAGGGAGCTAAGTGGTTCTGGAGAAGAACAAATCCCAGGACAAAGTGGGTTTGTGTACATCTGCCAGAAGCTCCTATAGAACATTATGAAGCTAGGTAAGGGCACTGAACTTTCCTCTGACTTGCCTAACCAACCACTACATTAAAGGATTACTTTCAGAAATCCTGCTTTCCCCAGATTTTTCCTGCCTGACCTGCGGGATTTGGGAAGCATCCAATGACAACTTTCTGTTCTGCTTCAAACTCAGTGTGACCATGGACAAGTTCTTTAGGGTCACAGTCAGACAACTTGCTGTCAGTACAAACCTTTGGTTTTGCAACTACCTTGGCATCTAGGGTTAAGAGTGTGCCACTCAGCAATTCAGAGCATTATTTATACAAGACTGGAAAGTCCAGCTTCCAGAGGCACCAGTGGGGAAAGTAATTATGATAGTGAAGTAAACTTACATGAACATGTCTGATTGTAGGCCCTGTTCACTCTTTTGCTTTGGCCGCCCAGATGTAAAAGAGATGGTCAGTATTTTTTTACCTCCCCGGGTTTCTATAAATTTAAAGGCTTTAAAAGAATAGGAAGCACTGAGATACTGCAAGAAGGGAGGTTATATAAATGTAATCTAATTATATAAGCTTCTTCAGATGAGTTGCACCTTCATTACCATAGCCGTCTGCTACATCCTTGTTATTTATTCATGTTATTAGTGGTTGTAGAGACTAGAGGTTATTTCAGATGATGAATCCCAGTCTTATTTTCTTTGTTCAGTGAAGAATTGTGTTTGGGTTAAGCACCCAATGCTGGGTCACATTAATTTAATTCATAGTTGCAAACACTGAATGCTTCTAAACATCAGAGCCAGTTTTCTGAATTTCAAAATTTCTTGACTGTAGCATCTCTCTTCTTGACATTTTCAGGATCTGCTGTGACCTATAGCTAATATCTAACTCCAAGTTCATTGTCACTCTACAGGAAATGACAACAAACACTGTTTGGATGGAAGGAGATACTTGTAAGCTCAGGAAATAAGTAGACCAAATGGCGTTATCATCAATACACTGTTTACAAACTATTCCTTGGCACAATAGTGTTCTTTGGTATTAATCAAGTAGTTAACTGTAATAATTAAGTGTTAATTTATTCTTAACCAAAAGCACCAGATTCTACGCAGGTTCTCCTTGTTCTTTATGTTCGATGACCTTGTTCTGCTGTTTCCTTTAGAAACCGCTGAGGGGCAGCAGGTTTTCACACAGAAAATATTACAGTGTTTCATGTGTAAGGAAATCTGGAGCTGTATTACACATTTTATTATTTTCATGAATTCCATGATCATCAGATCATGGAATGATGAATTCCATTCATCAGATCACTAAAGATTATAACAAAAATTTCACTGTGTGCCCCTGTAAATGAATGTGATTTTTGCTTATATGTGGAATCTTCATGTATTTTTTCTCTATGAGTAGTAAAAACCTGAAGAATGTTCTACCAGATGTGTCTGCAAAGCACCATTTATGGCTGTAAGGTGCCTCTAGGATTGAATTAATGAGTAAGTCTGTCACATGCACAACACACATTTAAGCACTACTTTTAGAAATGAGGCCAGGATATTAGGACAAAAGAAAGAGAAGAGCTTTGATATATTAGTTAGATTTATTACAACTAACAAGTTGAATAATGGAATCAGCTATGTTACTCAGAAATCTCTGTATCCTTCAGATAAATGTTTGCTAACCAGACACCCTACTAAAACAGATACTGTTCTAGCCAGACTATTAAGCTGTGCCATGAACAGCAAAGACATACCCAGCAGAGAATGTAGTTTATTCTTGCTTTGTATACCTCTGCTGTCGTTGGCTACCTTATGTGAGTCTGTTGGCCTTGATCCTGGTTATTCAGCTGCACTGCAGGGCTCACACCAGCACAGAGGTCTGGAGTGAAGCACTTTGGTCTGTCAGCACTGGATGCTCACCTGTGAGAGATGCTCAATTGTTAATAACCCAGTGGAACAGTGATTTAGATTCATGATTTTTTCTGCATGCATTAGTAAGAAGAGAATAGCTAATCAAGTTTGCAGAGGATGTCTGTATGCATGAAGCTTTGGATTAAAGGCCAAATCCTTGTTCAGCTAAATGATCTTCTGCATGCCCTTTGAAAAACACTGGCAATTACTATTTGGACATATTCCTGTGCCCTTTCTGTCCTCAGCTGAGGACAAGTTCCAAACACAGCTTTCCAGTAACACCTTTGGGCACTCTAAGCTAAGTATTCTGGTCAAAATTAAAAGTCAAAATCAAGAACCTGAGTTTCTATGCAGTTACACCTTGGGCAGTTTGTAACAATCCTGTTGAGCATAAATATAAAGCATGAACAGATTCTATACTTTAATTCTTTATTTTCATATTCTCATACAGCCTTTTTTTCCACAGATAACATGACAAAACTGATGAGATATTTTAATTTTCTAGCCAAAGCTAACAGAAGTGTGAGCTGTCCTGGCCAAGCTCTCACACCTTTGCAATGTTCTATATTCCCACATGCGGGAAGAAGCTGATAGGTAAGAGTCAGGTGTATCATTATGACACACAAGGATTACTTCATTTCTAGGCAAAACAACTAATCCAGTTTCTGCCCCATTGTGCCGCTGTATCACTATGAATGGAATGGAGCATGTACAGATTCAGGTCTAAAAAAAAAAAGCAAATTGTCTTTCAGGTCAATGGTGCAAATACTAATTATCTTTAAGAATCCTGTCTGCCTAGTAGAACCAGGAGAACCAGTCACATTAAACATAGGTGTAGCAGTATGAAAGTAGGGTGGAATAACAATTCTCTCTTGTCTGAGACAAGAATTCTCATATGAATAGAAGCATTAGGAAAGGCAGTAGAAGGTTTAAAGAATATAGCCTCAATTTGCTGTCAGTTATGTGTCAGTCTTGCAGAATAACAGAGAGAAACCTTTCAAGCTCTACTCCTACAGACAGCAGTGGCTACAGAGGACACAGCTCTTCATGTCTATCAGATCTAAATGCTGCTGTGTTGTGTGGTAGATGCAGTGCTGTACATCATTTAATATTGCATGCAGTGCCTCTTTGCCTCTGTTCTGCCCGTATTCCAACTTGTCTCTCCACAATACTGTTCCCTATAATTTAAAATGCTTGTCTACATTGTATGCCATTTGATTTTTTAAAAAATAAGAGCGGGCCTGGCCATTTTCAAGGAAAAACTTAAGTCCAGTCAGTTCTTTTATTCTGGCAGTGAAATAAGACTGAAATGTTGCACAATTGGAGACTTAATTAGCTTTATAGTTCTTTTAAAGAAAACACTTCCTTGTTAAGTAGCAAATACAGGTGTAATTAAGCCTGTTCTGAAATTAAGTCGAATTTAACAGCTCTTCTGGTTTGTGTCTGTGTATGCAGACCTGAGAAGCCACCTGAGGTGTGCCCTTCCCGAGTGCTGTAGCCGTGTACAGAGCCACCTGGAGGCAGTATTTGCACATGTTGCTTCGGGCCTGTCTTTGGAGAGTACAATTTGCTGAGATTTCATCATACAGAAAAAACCTGAGAAGAAATTATACAGCGGGAAACATGCTTTTTTAAAGAGCCTCAGCCTTCATAGGGCACATCTTTGATTTTCCATGGATTTGTAATACTGTAATGCTCCTGAAAAGTGCATTTTTATAGAGAGCTCTTTTTAGGAAGGGCCAGCAGGATCTTCCAGCATACCAGCTGACATAATTGTAAAGAACATGCAAACTTTCCTGCATGGAGCAGAAGAATACTGATGCTTAACCTCAAGTATTGTAGAGTCTTTTTATTCTTGTTTGTTTTTTCCTTGGCTGGAACTGACTTATTATTTTTCTTTGTTTGCTTGATTGACTAACTGACTACAATAAAAATGGATCATGGAATTTCCTTCCCCTATTGCAGTCATCATTTGATCTCTTTCTTCAATTGCACACAAATGATGACATGCAAATGTTTGCAAATGACTGCTGCAAAACATTCTTGAACCACCCCGTGACAACTGGTAATGCTTGTAAAGTTTAGTTTAATTGATGCATGTTTACTGTTTCTTTGTTGATTGTGTCTCCCTATTCCAAACATACATTTCTCAATCTGCTTTGAAATTCATACTCTCCACTCTGATTGTATCAAGTTCTGTTATGCAAATTTGTTTTTCTTTCAGATATACAACTTTACTAGACACAGAAACTCTGAGGTGAAGTTGACCAAAATGTATGGAAAGTACATCTTCAGATACCTAATGTTGTGATATGATTGATTGCTGTCTGTCTCAGGAGTTGTACATATAGAAGTATACACCATTGACAAAATTTACTATCATGATTCCATAAAATTTATGCCAAACACCATCTCTCTCAATAAAGTGGAACATAAAGAAAAGGTAGTGAAGAATTTTGTAACAAAGCAAGCTGCTGAAATAATGTATTTTACGATAATATTCTGCCCATCCTATTTCAGTGGTGTCTATACTTAATTTAATGCAGGACTAAATTAGATTAGTTTATGTTCAATATTTCATGAAGTCAATGGAGTAGAACAAAACAGATATATGAACCCATTTTTTTGGATGTTTAGATTTTAAAAATGTCACTGAACCTGCCATTGCATTTCTGTATAGAACTGAAAGAGAAGGTAGAACCACAAATTGCTTTAGGAAGAAATTTGTGATACCTGGAGATATCCGATTGGGTAGGACATCCTAGAATCTTAGAAAACTTTATTTTCAAAAGAACAGGGGAAAAAAGCTGTGTATTCTGTAATTTTTGTTACTCACAAATTTCCTTCTTTACAACACCCTCCTTGCATTCCTGTGGTTTACAGATAAATCAGGCCAACACCTGACCATTACACAGCAGGTTTTTAGGCCCTTTTTCTGCATGAGGTTCTTGGAAACTTCAGAGCTGACTAAATATGTAGCCACCTTTTCATGTGCGGTGCCAATAGCTAGTAGTTTCTGAAGCTGATGGTTTGTTCCAATCCCTCTTGTCCTGACATTTAGCCTCATGAGGAAAGATTTGTTCTTTAGATAGCAAAGACTATGATTTTTCACTTCTGGATCTGAACTTCTAAGGTTCAGATCACTTCACTTCTGCTCATAGGTGAAAAAACCATAGCGATAGGAAGCTCTGGGAAATGATCTGATGGAGGTGATTTCTGGGGTTTATGATGAATTACAGACAGGCCACAGGGGAAGAACGAATGAACAGGGTCTGTTCGATTGAGAGAGAAACAAGGGATGTATATAAATTTTCAAATGTATAAAAGGCTTTAGCAAAGGAAGAAAGTCTTCATGTCTTCACGTCTCTAATGAGCTGAAAAGAAATAATGGATATAAATTCCACCAAGGAATATTCAAATTAGGAAAAATTTGTTAAGAGTGAAGACATAATCCTTGTGGGCTCCTTCCAACTCAGAATATTCTGTGATCATGTGATTGTAGACACTGAAGTAACCTGGCACTGGCATGGAAGCTCCAATTAGATTTATTTCTAAACAGGTTAAACAAACATCTTGTCCTATGAATAAATGATCCTTAGGGTACTGCATATAGGAGCTAGCCTTCTAAAGTACCTTTCACTTCCTGGGGCTTTCCAGGGAAATACATTTCCTAGGGCTGTGCTGTCACCCTTTCTTATTTCTTTAACAAGTCATGTAATTAACAATTAGAAACCTATAAAAACCTAACAGTTCCCTTATGCCTAAGATGTTACACAGAAAGAAATGGGAAAGGGTTGGTTGGATTTGCTGGTTGGTGTTTTTTTGGGTTTTGGGGGTCCTTTGAGGCAGGTGGTTTTTTGCTTGAGTGGGGTTTTTGTTTAAGGCAGGGGATATTGGGTTTTTGGGGGTCCTTTGAGGCAGGTGGTTTTTTGCTTGAGTGGGGTTTTTTTTTAAGGCAGGGGATATTGGATTTTTGGGGTTTTTTTAGGGGTGCTTTGATAGATGCAGGTCCTTTAGTGATTAATAAAGCATGTTGAACTTGTTTTCATCCCACTGTCAATTCCCTTTTAAGCCCAGCCTGTGATATGAATCAAAGAGGGAATGCATAGCTTCCCCCTTGGGCCAGCTCTCATTTTCTGTGTCTTCAAATAGCCTTTAAATATTTCTTATCACTGTCAGTGGGTTAAAATTCATCCTTTTCAAACTGGGTATCTAAAAATTCAAAATCTTACTGTGTTTGTAAATACCAGGTTTCAGTATTCAGTATTCTGTGTTGTGAAGTCTTTCACTTCAATACAAATTTTTGCATGTTATGACAGTTTCCAAAAAGTCAGCCTAGATGCTTATACAGTTAGTTTATGATGGTCAAGCTGCATTCTATGCCACAAGAAGACCCCAAACAGGTAATGATTTAATTTACCAATTTGTAACCTGTATTTTAAGCTACTTAATCATGCATATGTCCTTAATGCTACATGCATTTTGGTGATGATCAGAGATCTGGCCTTCCTGTTTTACATATTTTGGCTTATTCCATGTTCTGCAGAGGTAATTTGAGAAGCATTTAGGAAGGAAAGGAGTTTAATGTAGTGCATATATATTTATGTGGACACTTTCCAAATAATCTACATTTTAAAATACCTATTTTCTTGATTTGTCTACTTTTGGCTTTCAGGCAAAATTTCCAGCTAGGAAGTATTTCAATATGTTCTAAGCCTCTGGGAGATGGCTTTTCCTAATATCTGTCTGCCAAGAACAGTCTGAAAAGGATACCTGAAGTTTCCCGTGGAAGTGTGGCATATATAAGTGTTTCCTGAACTGCAGAATACCAACATGGATAGAAATAAAGAAATAAGCTTATACATAAAAAGTAGTTGAACTGAAGCTTTCAACACTAACTTTGAGAATGAGATTTTCATAAAGGTAGCTGTCTTAATGTAGGATGTGTGGGAATTACATTCCAGAGAGAAATCTAAGTTCTGTGGTATTTCGCAAAAATAAGTGATGGAAATGTGTCCTCTACAAATTCCAAATATAGTGGTACCCTTCCTATGAAAACCTTCTCAACAAAATCAGTGCACAAATGTCCATGGGTTTTCTTAACTTAAATGGATTGATCTATTTCCTAACAGAGTCTTTCATTTGTTACAACTAAGACCATAGAATCAACCAATCAGCTTAAAAAAAAATTAACGGCACGTTCTACTACTCTTATAAGCAGGAGTTATATTTTAGAAACCTTCAGGTTTTTTTCTATTTTACAATAACCAAGTATTTAAAATGAGATTTCCAGAAATCAGCTGCATCATTTGAAAATTAGCTTTTTACTGGAGATATATTATTCTGTTTCAGCTGTTATGATTTAAGGTGTGAACATAATACAATACTATTCCATCGTATTATTTTAATTTATTTTACTTTTTTTTAAATTGCAGAATAAATTCTTAAGCCTTTTAGTCTCCAGAAGAGTAAATCATGTGTACATGGTACCTTGAGACAAAAACTGAGTTATTTACCTGTCATTTTTCATCCCTAAAAGTTCTCTGAACCTTTCTCCCTGCCTATAAGAAATTCCTGCAAGATCTCATTTTCCTTATGTTTTGATTGCAATTATAAGATGTATTACACAGCTTACTTTTATTCTTTTGAAATCAAAAGTGTCACTACAAATATTTGGGTGTCTGAAGTATTAGCAGCTTGTGTGTTTCTGAACTAGTCCTCAAAAAATCTCAAGGTCTGAGGAAGCTCCTGTGTAATAGTAATACCAAACTGAAAACAGACTTGGGAGTCGAAGTCCTTTGATATTGTTTTTATAGATGGCCTTTTCTTTTTCCACAGGTTAGACGAGCCAATTAACACTTTCCAGGTATTTCTGTATTTCTGTGTCTACCCAATTAATGGCACCTAGCTAACAGAAGCATAATTATTACGAGAATCCAAAAGTACTTTTGATTGTGTATTCTCTAAACTATTTGTCCAAAGAAAGATTTTATTATCAAAGTTTGACATATTTACTGCATGATCACATTCTTTCTGCATTTTATCTCTTTCCTTACATTTTAACTGATAAATCAACAGGGTTCTCTTCTTCACGGATTTTCTTGTGAAGCATGAGATGGTCTGTAGATAAATCATTCTAAGATTTACACAACTGCAATGGATTAGAACTTCTGTTTCTGGAAGAGCTCCTTCAGCTGTTGTTCACTTGTTGCTTCTTTCTGTTGCATCAGCTCCCTGGCTCCTTTGGTCACTCCCCAGCCATCTGGCTTTGACATGGAAGGACAATATGGCCTGCCTGAAGCAGGCTTCAGATTCTCCCAGTATTCTTTTCTTGCCCTAAGGAAAGAAAAGGAAATTCAGGGTTTTTTTCCAGTACGTAACAATACTGAAGGAAATGTGGATTAAATACCATTGCAAAGGGTCATCTAACTTGTACAGATTGGCATTATATTTAGATACAGAAGTATGAATGAACGTAGGCCATTAAATGCTACATGCTTAAAAAGTATCCTTCCGTTTTTGAAAGGAATACTGTAAGCCAGTCACTATTACGAGCTGATTCACAGTACTCTGTCAGTTTTTCCTTTTCATTTTCATGAACTACTTTCACAGGAGCTCCTCTACTTCTCCACCTCTTTTCCTGCTCCTAGGTCAGCTTTAATTCTTTCAAATTATTAAAACATAGAATGTTTACAGTGATATTTAGACTTCCATATCAGCTAAGCCAGTCTGCTCCACGGAGCAAAGCCTTTGCAAGAGGCATGTTGGTTTCCAGGTCAAATATACGTACCTTGCTCGGACCCAGGGTTTGGTATGCATGCTCAGGTTATCGCCCCAGCTACCATGTTTTTCAGAAGCTTCTGGCAAAAATCCTCTTTCAGGGGCCAGTTCCTCAGCTATTGCTCGGATGTGATACGGCTCAAATCCACAGCAGCCTCCAATGAAACGAATTCCTAAGTCATACGCCTTTCTTGCATATTTTTGAATGTCCCATCTGGTTACAATTCTTGGCTCCAGACCTGCAAAGACATTAATATCTTAAGTTTCCACCATGGTCCATTCAATTTCCCTCCTTTTTTAAAAAGAAATAATGTCGTTGAAACACTTGCACAGTGTTTGCCAAAGGGGTTATAGCTGTATATGTTTGAACGGTCTGACCTAGAACCAGTGATTCAAACTTTCAGAAGTCTAGCTTTCAGATTCTTCTGTGCCTGTGCTTGTAAGCATTTCTGGCCCTGCCAAACAGCACCCAGTATCTTCTGAGGCTGATCATGTGCTTCCCATTCTGCCAGAGTTCTTAGCTGAAGTATTGGAATACTTTCAATGTTGTGGCTAGATTTCCTAACACACAACCTAGGAAATCTGATTACCATATACTAATCTGTGAAAGGAGAAGGTATCAGCCTACCGGCATAGGAATAATCCTGTGCATTATTCCTCAGGAATGCTTATTACACTTTTTTCCATTATCAGCTAGTGACAGCCAGTTGTTTCAACTGGGATCTGTAGCTATTTCTTAGCCCATCCCTTAGTTATAATCCCAGCCATGAGGAGCTTGCTGCTTCAAACCACTCCATTCCTTGTGGAAGGTTCTGTGTGTAGGTAAGTGTAGGGTTAGCACGGGGCCCCTGGAAGACTGATCAAAGACATCAGTGCAGGCTGTCAGGATAGCTCAAGACTTTGTTTTACCTGCATAAAAATTGTGACAAACAGTAATGGTGGGAAGCCTCATGATTCTCGGCTCTCACAGGTGGAAGGTATAAACAAATTCCATTCTCATTGGAGAGGGAAAGGGGGGCATCTCAGGGTGCATGCTCGGGCCCCTTGGATATAGGGCCCACAGGCCCAGGAGGAGGGGCTCCCCCACCTGCATCAGGTCATGGAAACCTCGCATTTTGTAACAGCTCTGAAATAAACCTCTGTATGTATCAAGTCCATGGCTTAGCCTCTGGCTAAGATGCGTATATCTTCAAATCATACAATAAGTTAGGATGCAATCTTTATTTTGAACCGTTCTCTCTGTTGCAGTTTGTGTTGAGCAGAGTGATGGAATAACAAGAGCTGAGACAAAGGACTTGTGGAAGGAGAGCAATAGAAAGTGGAAAGAGCAAGGAGAAGCACATGGCAAAGGGCAGGAGGCACAAGCGTGGCGTAACTGGAAAGAAAAGACCAGGGACTGAAGAAGAAACTTTAAGAAATAAAAATACAGGAATAAAATACTAAAAATCCTCCCACTTCTTAATGCACTTGCACATCTGCAGTGTTATCAGCATGGTTATCAGGCAAGTGCAGCATCATGTCTGTACACTGAACACTCTGCTGGGCAAAGAAGCTGTGGCTGAGGTAGTAAGCCTCCAGCAACATGGTAGAGACATAGGATTCTTCTCCCTGTGTCTTTTCCCACAAATACCTAACATGCAAGAAGATGATACAAAGCAGACAGACTCTAAGTCCATTGTGTAGTTAAGAAACAGGTTCAAAAATTAAAAAGCAGAAGGAAGAAATTGAATATTCTTAAACAGAAAATTATTGGTCTCAGAGGGAAAGACTGCACAAAGGAAAAGTAGGTGGTCTAATATCACATGGAAAACAGATCAAGCATCTTAGACAGCTGCTCAAATAAAAACAAGCTTGTGTACAGTGCTGCAGATATGACAGAAAGCATCAGAAGCACAAATTCATTATTTCCTTTTCTCACCATTAAAAAGCTAATGCAAAATTAACACAAATGATCAACAGCAAGAATGCATCATTTTGCACTCAATTTATACCTGTATAAGCAACTAAACTTCAAGGGAACAGTACAGAATATTTCCCTGTCTTCTCCATCACCCTGTCACACTCCATGTGGCCTGATGAGATGAATTCATCTGATGGCAGATGAAGTGGCTAAGCCACTATACAGCATATCTGAAAACTTGTGACAGTCCAGTGAAGTTCCCAGTAACTGGAGCAGGGGAAACACAACCTCCATTTTTAAAAAAGCAAAAAAGGAAAACCCAGAGAACTACAGACCTGCCAGTCTCACAGTGCCCAGGAAGACCATGGATCAAATCCCCTGAAAGCTACGCTAAGGCATATGGAAAATAAGGATGTGACTGGTGGCAGCCAATATGGCTTCACTGAGGGCAAATCATGCCTGCAAATTTGGTGCCCTTCTATGATGCGATTACAGCACTGGTGGAGAAGGGAAGAGTGACTGATGTCACCTTCCTGGACTTCTGCAAAGCATTTGATATTGTCCCACACATCTTTGTCTCTAAAGTGGAAAGATACTTTCCCAAAATATACTAACATTCTATTTTCCATGTCTGTCAATGCAATACTTTTCTTGGCTTTAATCAGAATTAAAGATTTGCCCTCTATATATCTACTCTTGAGATAATTGGGTATGCTTTCACTGACCAGAACATTTCTTTCTAAAACATTGTCTGTATTTATCTGGTGACATTTCAGAGAAATTGCAGTAACACAGAAGGGAAAACACAGAAAAATGGGAAAAGTTCTACAAAAAAATAAATGCTGCTGGCATCTAGATGCTGGAGTTTGTTAATACAACACAGCTAATGCTTTCCTGGAAACTGAGCTCTTCTCGGCCGGCACAGAGTTTATGTATTCTTCAGATATATAAATATCTCCTTGTTAATGCCTTCACAAAGAACAGGTAATTGGGTCAGTATAACAATGATTTACCAAACGGCTTATCTACCGCCACCTGATCAGTTGCTACTTCTGGGTATTGAAAACATTCACAGAACCAGTCTTCACCAAATAATTATTCATGGAAGTTCTGAATGCTGAGTTCTCATACAGATTGCTTAATAGAATACAAGCCAAGAACCATAACAAACCAGAGTGAGTCCTTCCATTGACTTGATTGCTTACTGCATCTGTTTGATCTTTTTTTTGGTGTGTGCAATCAGAGGAGCTATATGAAGGAATGAATAGGATAAATGAGTTCCTAACACTTTTAAATATCTTAGAATATTTTCAGAACTCAGACACATTATTACCATTTAATGAATGCCTCAGGCTTATGCTTTATTCTCTTTTCTTCACTTATGTAAAGAGAGGAATTTAAAGAAAAACAATGAACTTCCTGAAAATCACATCTATCTCTCAATTTTTTTGCTGCTAATTCAAGTTGTGAATGTTTTAATACCATTTAGTCTGATCTTGAAAAGAAGCATGTATAGTATTAGAAAATTAAAGAATTTTTCTAATCAACCTTAAAATGTTTAAGCTGATTTTGTCCTTATATTAAAGGGATCCTTTATATCCCATGTGAAAATAAACCCTAAATACACAAGTCTTATATACATATTAAATGGCTGAATCTTTCAATTTTTGTAGAGTTTCTCCTGAGCATAAGTGTATGTGATGGACTTCTTCAAACTGCTAATTTGTTAGTAGCATTAAGGTCCCCTTTCTGGTTTCCCTCTAATCTCACATTAGATAGTCACACTTACAAGACTGAACTATTATAAGTGCAATAATAATTCACCAATATCCAGTCCTGCATATGCATTATACATTAAAACCCTACACAAGTAAATATACGCCTTGTGGGATAGATGTTACAACCCAGAGTAATGGGGGCTTTATAGTGCATTTGCTGCTGTTCATTTCTTTGGACTGTTTACAGCTGTCCTGAACAAGGTTCCACAGCATGAGGAGGAACTGTAGTTTTAAACAGAATTTAGGTTGTGTCATTTTAACTGTTTTCATCATAATTTCCCATTCAGTCACATGCTGTAGAATTCTTACTGTGTGGATTATCTTTACTCCAATATTACACTGGAACCTGTCCGGAAAATGCTAGGCAGGATAACTAGGACTCATCCTATCTTACAAAAGGACACCTTGCAGCTTCCGTTTTACTAAAAACTGGGGGGAAAAAAGCCAGGAACAATCAATAAAACAAAACCAACCAACTAACAACAACAAAAAAGATACCCTTGTCTTACCAAAAGGAAATTCTGGAAGATCAATAAAACCCTGCTTTCCACAATCAGGTGTATGGAAAGCAAGTGGCTGGGACATCAGGTGGGCTTTCAGTTTAGCAGCTTGCAAGCCCTCTTTCATCAGCTTCACAGTTTCCAGGGAAGTTTCTGGATCAAAATGGCAGTTGACTCCAACAATAGAAGCACCTAGGAGGAGGAAAGTAACTTCAAGTTACAACTCCCCAGGAACTGGGAGATGAAAGTTCTTAGCCACAGCTCTCCAGAATCAGTGCTGTCCACCTTTATATCAGTGTCATGAAAACAAAGCAGCTATGTTAGAGCCAGGCTCAACTCTCCTGAAGCTGATAATTCCATTTACATCTCAGCTGCACTCCCCATTACCTTTCTGATGATGAATTACATCTTCTACCCCTCTACAGACACTTTTCTTACAAGTGCTTAATCAGTGAAGTCTGATTATGTACAGCCACACATGCAAATAGCTAGCAGGTTCCTAACACAAGTTCTACCTTGAGATTTCAACTCTAACTCCAAAGTAAAAGAGTAGTTCAGAACAGAAATAGTAAACTCATGGACCTTCACTCATCATGCCCCTGATTAATTTCTTCTGCCCTTCCCCCTGTCCTGTAGAAAACAGACTTTGATAGGCAAAATTATTTATTTTTTCATGCTCTTAATCGTCTTATACTGGGTTTGAACTGTGCACAATACACTTCAAAAAACATAAGCAAAGGATGAAAGCTAGCTTTGGATCCTACTTGTGATTCTAGAATTTGGGGCTGGGTCTGTAATGAAATTTGAGTAGGTGTAGGATTTTGCTGTATTCAGATCAGTTGTCTGTACCTATTCCTGCCAGCCATTGCACACCAGTTATCAAGGATTTTATATTTTAATTTCCATATGTTTTTTACAAGACTCTTCTAGTAAAGTACACAGAAAACTTTTCTACAGAGTCAAAACTTCTGTCAGATATAACTGGGAAGCTACCTACTTGAGATACACATCTATTTATTTCAATCATTAAGGCCTTTCCTTTGTTCCATACTTTTAAAGGGTGCATTAAAACAGATCCTTACCAGCCTTTACCAACTGGACAGCACATTGTCCAGGGGACACTCCATGCATGTCTCCTTCTGGACCAATACACATCGTAGCTGCAACTGGCTTTCCAGATTCTTTTAGAACTTCGACTGCCCAGACAGCCTCTTCAACATGTTCAAAATACTGAAAGAAATTAAAACTGGGCTACTTTCTTTTCTCGGCAATGAAACATAAATACATTAAGCCAGACCGCAAATTCACCACCAATACAATGATTTGATTCTTTCTGCTTTATACTAACATAATTCAATTGAGTTCACTGACTACGCAGTTAAAAAAGGACTCTTAAAAGTGAGTTAAAATAAATTAAAAATAACTATACTTTTATTTCAGAATAAGAATTCCCATACTGGAGGTTAATCGAGGATTAACCCAAGAACTATTGTCATCTAGAAAAGTCAGCTTAGGTTGCTTTCCATGTATGGGAAGAAATAGGAAATAGTCAAGATCCCATTAGTATTTCCTCTTTTTATCGGTACAGAATTTTACTTGACTGAAGTAGAGATTTAGGTTTCCAGATTCTGTTCTAGGACACCTGCAGATGTTGGTGTGCATTCATAAAAATATCTGATATTACTGGGATAAAAACACAGCAGAAAGTTTCAAAAGAGGTAGCAATAAGTAGTCGTAGTCCCTAAAGTAGACTAGACATCTTTAAAAAAGTTAACACTATGCCAGTTGAAGGCATGTACTTTCTCTTACAGATTTACCTCTGCAATTAGGAAGTCCACATTCTTCTTCATAAAGACATCTAGCTGCTTTCGAAAGGCTGCTTTAACCTCTGTTTTATCCTTGCAGCTCAGGTATGATGGTGTTTGACTGACTCCTCCAGCCACTAAAGCATCACCTTCATTAGCCACTTCTCTTGCAATGTCACAAGCAGCTTCATTCACTTTTTGGCACTGTGTGAATATAGATTCTGTTAGTTTTATCTGATCAGAGGTATGCATATAATTTCAGAGCACTGAAAGGACAAAAATCGTCGAAAGTCATAACAGCTTTTTCATATTCTTTTAAAATTTAAATGGATTTTTAAGTAATATTGATTAGGAAAATAAGATGCTTTCAAACAATAACAAACATTAGGAAAGAAATTTCTTGCCTCTTCTAAGTTATCATATTATCAAATACTACAAAAATACATTACCTTTAATAGCTCTTACACAAATAGCCTATAAAAAACAAGTATTTGATGTGAAGTGGAATTTTCTTTGCCTCTTAGAAAATGAGTTAGTTATGTCTAAGTGTATGGTTTCATTCTGAAATTTGTGGATGGAAAGCAAAATATATGGGAATTTCAACTTATTTTTTAAAATGTAATTCACTGTTCTGATAATTTAAATAAATCAGATATAATATTCATACAGAGTTATTTAAGATATTCTTTAAAAATTCATTATTTATCTGATGTTAAAGTTACCAATTTAAGTAAAAGGAAAATTACGATTAATTAAACACCTAGACTGAAAGACAGATTCCCTCTGTATCTAAATCAGGATGACCAGAACAGCTTTTGATAAAGAGGTTAAACTGTGGAAAAAAAAATTTGGGGTAAAAAATCATTATGTGGGGTAGATAACAAGTACTGATATAGCAGGTTTCTCTGCAGTCCATGGACTATTTCAGAGTCTGCATAGTTTTCTCTCAGCTGAAGTTTTCCACGTTTGCCTCAAAAGACCCAGCTGATTTTTAAGGCTATTGCTGACAGATTGTCTTCCATTTGCACTTATGCTCGGGTACATGTTTGGGAACTCTGAGAGACTGAACCATAAACAAGTTAAATCCTGGTGCAACATCCTTCTAGAACTGGCAAGAAATCAACTTTGAAAGGTTTGCTGCAATGCATTCCCAATACCACGTGCTCTCCAGCCTTTATAATTTTGCATGGCAGCAAGAATTAAATCATGGCTTGTTCCAGAGGTACTCTGCTTCTGGGACTACCACTTCAGACATTTCAGGGTTACATTTATTGAATGTAAAGGTACAGCATTTCAGATAAATTTGGTCATATGACATTTTGGTATGACCTCAGTTAAGCTTCAAGTGTTTCCCTAGTGTCCAGATTGTTCTAATTTCTGACTGGGGAAATCTTCGCAGATACAGATGTTCCTTCCTCCCTGAGCCCTGGAGAATTTTCTCTGTTTTGCAGGGGTTAAAATGTACAATGGGACCAGAGGAAAAGAATCAGACAAACCACACAATGGCAAACCTTCTAGTCTCAAAGAAACTATCTGGAAGTGCTTGGCTGGAAATTCCACTGGACTTTGGTATGCATCTAGTAAACACACCTAACATCCTACAAGTCACTTGGGTAGGGGGTAAGTAAACACCAACACGGTACTTCTGTTCATGTAACAGACTGCCCTTACATGGGAGACGGGGAATATTGACCACAGTGTGTAGCCTGGATTTTTTTAGTTGCTACTTTATTGAAGATATGGTTCTAAAAGACATTTTGTTCTCATTAGCTGCTCATTGTTCTCTAGGATTATTCACGATTTTTGCAGTTGATTCATTTCTCTGGATGTTAAAGCATTTCTGTTTTTTCACTAGTTTTGCTCTCTGTGCTTTTAATCCTCCCTATAATCTTTATACCAAAACTCCACTAAACCCATCTCCTCAGATGGGAAAAAATACAATGCGCATATTCTCTTTCCTCTCTTCATCTTTGCCCCATTTTGTGTTTGGTTTCTGGTTTGATTTGCGTTTTTTTTTGTCATTTAACCTTGCTTTTCTTGCTATTCCAAACTCAGAAACTGCATCATCTTATTCTTTGGTCCTCATATATAGCCAAAACTGTTATGACAAACTCAATAATTTCTCTGCTAAACCTTTTGAAATGAATCAATTTATTTCATATCACCATCAAACCTATTTTACTCACACTTATTTTCTCAGCTACATAATTGCCCCTGTTCTCTAGTTTGTCCTCACTGGCATAAAAGGTGAAGGTCTGCAGAACATTGGATCCAGCTCTGAGGAATTCCCGGTGAAGCTGGCGAACTGCAGATTAAGAGACAAAGAAGAGATGTTTGGTATAGTTATTACTGTGTTGTCCCCAAATCCAATGTTTATTGATGTAATGTTACTGTAAAATAAGTGATATTGTGTTTACTAAAAGAGAGAAATTAGAAGCAGTAGCCCAGTCTGTATAGAATTTCCTTCTTCTCACAGTCAAAACATTAGGTAGAAAACTTTCTCCTTAGTTTTTCTCTGCTAAGAATGACTGAGGTTTTCCATTTAGTTTATTTGCAGATTCAGTTTCGCCTTCCACCTTGCCTATCATCTACTCTCTGCAGTGCTTCACACCTCCCAGTTATAGAGCTGCATAGTGGTTTAGGAAGGGATAGCAGATGCCTGAGAAAAGAACATGAAAGCATAACAAGGAATACTAGCCAATAAGTTCTTCAAATGAAAAACTTGCCTTCTCTTAGCTTCTAGGCTATCAAGAAGAAAACACAAGATAAGTATCATGGAAACAAATTAAGGGACAAGATGGTATTTATACAGAAGAATACATTTTGCGTTTTTTAGTTTTCTCCTCTGACAAACTCTGAAAGGGTCTAGTCAGCCAAAACCAAAGCTCTGCTTTTGTAAATACAAACCTTAATTAAAAGATGGTTTGTTGCTCCAGAAAAGTGACTCACAACACAGAGTTAATTCTTCCCATATGTGTGCACATGACAATTTTACTATAGAGACAACACTTCTTTTAAAGTAAAGGTTGCCATTACTTTTAATGGACAAATTTCCTACATTAGGACTTTGGGAATAGGCCGTGTAATGGTAATTGTACCTTCCTGACTGTAAGAAGGATGCTGCAATAGCCACAGCAGGAACAGAACAGGAACTGTCAACTGATTTTATATATATACCCACAGGATAATAATTACAATAATTTCTAGAATGCTACTGATCATGTAAAACAGAGTTAAATGCTCAACAGCTTACAGCGAATACAGGAACAATTTATTCCCTACATACTGTATACAAGATACTTGTACCTAGATACACAAGAACATTGCAGTTGCTGTGGATGGTGCTGAGAAATGTTTTCCTGAGGTCCTGGTTTATCACAACTCATTGTCGACAGGCAGTTTGTGTCATTACGAAAATGTGTAAATTTGCCATAGAATAAAACTACTCCCTTGTGGTGCAACAAACACTGTTCTACCAGAGAAGCTGAAACAGCATTTTGTGTTGCTAGAATCAACCTGCATGCACGCAAGCATGTCTGCTTTCAATGAAGGATCAGTGTAGTGTCCCTTGCTTTTCTCTACTGGTACAGTATTTAATTTCTAACTGCAGCCTTGGGAAACCACACTGACTTAACATGGTGCTTCTTTTTCCAGCAGTCACAAAGATCCTTCCAGGAACACAGGTTATAGCAGAGCTACAGTTCAAAAAGTCCATGGAATCTGCCTGAACTGCTGGGATCAAATTTCATTCTTACATTTTTATGCACAGACAAAAATTCGTACTGCAGGGAGTATTCTTTTTGCTACATTGTAACAATAGGCTACTGATCCCAAATAAAAAGCCTGTCTCTATGTTTCTAGTGTTCTGTAATTTGGATTTTTTATTCTTCTCTCTGAGAAAACAATGATGAAAACTAGTCAGGAAATGGGAAAAGGGAAAAAAATACAAATCTTTTCACAAATGCTCTATGACATTTCAATAGTAGACCAGATTTCCTTACCCCATGGTTAGTGCTCTTTAAATATGGTTCTTGCATTCCTAGAAGAATGCCTAGGATTTGTGGGAATAAGGATGGTGACATAAAAAGGCAAATGCAACATAACCTAACACATATGATTCCTTCATACCCCAGACTACCAGGTATGTGAACAGGAGACCCTTGAATGGGTCTACACTTCAAGAGAAACAATAGTGTTGTATCAGCCTGAATCTCATCCAGCCTCAGGCCAATAGGTTTTTGCAGCAGAATACACTGTTGTTATTATCAAACCCACAGCACTATGCACTATCAAAACCCCAAACCACTCTGTAATTTACTTTTGTGACTTCCAGCATGTTACTGAAACTGTGTTTTCCTCCAGTATTTGAGAAATGGGGATAGTGGTCACATATGAGGCTACACCATTATTAATAATGTGATGCATTTTAGGCATCAGGTGTGTAACACTGAGCTTTCTTTTCAATCCACCATAAGTTGGACATTTCATGGAAGACACAGATATAAGCTAAGAAGAGATAGGGCCAATAAACACCTATGCATTGTCTTACAGAGCAATACCTGATCTGTTTTGGAAGAAAAATATAGATCTCCTAATTTCTATGACTGTCAGTCTGGCAAATCTCCTCTTTTATAAGACAGTTAATGGCCTTGAACGCACTTCTCTCTCTCTCTCTCTTTTTTTTTTTTTTTTAAATTCCTTGCTGCATTCTCAGAACCTCCTTCCTTTCCTTTTCCTTATAAAGACAGGAAGCTCTGGTAGTTGTGTGATTTTTATACCCACTGGCTCAGCCAGTTGCATCTTGTGTTCTTTACACCTGTTTTCAAAGTAACATGACCCTTGAGCCTGCAGGAGCCAAAAGCAGTAGTGCAGGGGAAGCAGCCCCACTGCACAAAAAGAAATGAACACATTTCCACTGAAGGGTGTATTTATAATAGCCTATAAGAGACATGTGGAGAGGGTCGAGGGGAAATGGAGAGTATGGGACAAGTGCTATGAGTTGTACGATGGAACATGCAGGGGCAGACAAAGGCAGACATGGAGAGAAATAGAGAGGTGATGGAATGTCTCTTTGGGAGATGAGAGTCAACAATCCTTAAATCTTTGCTGGAGCTCTGCATTATCTAAAGCTGCCCACAAGTCTAAATTAGGCATGCTGCACATAAGTGACATAGGAACATAAGGCTGAGAAGGATTAAGCTGAATAAATAGGTAAGGTGTACATAGTGAAGTAACAGAGAGAGCTAAGATATTTCTCCTTCCCCTCCCTTCCTTCTTCTCCTGTATAGAAGAAAAAAGCTAATTTGGAAGGGTAAACACTTAGAACAAAGAAATTTTTTCCCTGAGGATATTCTGAATTGGCTTGTGGGATTAACTGCACATCATATTACTAGGGCAAATGCTTTCTTGTAATGAAGCATACATAAATAATAATACCATCTGCTTCTGCACTATTTATGCTAAACACTATAATCTCTGTGCTTGAAGGCATAGAAAGGTTGCTCATTTTTTCTCGGTCCACTTTTAAGAGAGTTACTTTGTTAAATGTTTATTGCAATTTTTAGGTTCTTATGAGGTTTATAATTTCCCATTTTATAGTGGAGCCAGAAACATTAAATAGTCCCATAACAATGTTTATCAAAAACTGCTATTTCTCTGAATTAATTTAAAAATTCTTTTAGTTTCGAGATATATGAGACCTTGAATGACTAGAACAAAACAAAATAGATAGCTAACTGCAGAATTCTTTTTCATGAGATGTTTTAAATGACATGCTTTAAATGACCAGCTCGACAATAGACTGGACAAAACCATACGTGAGAAATCACTGAATGTTATTAAACACAAATATGACCACATTTCATCAGAAAGTCCCTGGGATGCAAATTATTGAAAACTGGGAGAGCATCCTGAAGAGGTGTCACTAGGTATTTACACTATTCGTATTCTTACCCAGCCAACTGCTTTTGGCCAGTGTTAGATCAAGATGAACAGTTTTTAGGCTGTTCTTAATGTAATTCTACAGTGTCAAGGAATACTGGTATTTAAAAACCTACTACAACTCCTATGTATTTATTATTTAGCCAACCATGTTTATATTCACTATAGCAATACCGTTTCCCAGTAGAACTGACCTGCTTCTGGATGTTCTACAGTTGCTTCAGGAGTCCAAGGCCCAGCTTTTACATATCCCCTCTTTTCAAGAGCAAAGACAAATCCCCCATCTCCAATCACAATTTCTCCAGCATCCAACCGCTCTAGAATACCCTGGAGAAAGCAGGAGGGAGGGTTAACAACACAGTTCTTCAGTTTTGTGGCCTTCCTTTGTTGCCATTTTCCATATTTACGAGGCAGACATAAGTATCTGTGGGCTACCAGAAATACTTTTGCTGTAATAATAAAAAGTAATACATTTCCCTCTTGAAATTCTATTTGAAGAATGATAGATGTGCTCCTTTGCAGCATAAGGTTTTAATATGTACACATATATTATGTAAGACTTTCCATTAGTCAGTTATATTGTATTCCAGAGATATTGTTTCCAGAATCGTAAGTCAGTGGTCCAATTCCATTCCTGTGAAAGCAAAATACCATCTCAAATTCTCCTGTAAAATATATGAGAAACTTCTGAAAATGGAACACTAGAACCACTGATCTCTTTGTTAGCTCATCTGCTCTTTAGCTACCAATCCCACCTTTACAGAGCCTTACCACAAGTAGCTTGTGACACCAGATGGCACAACAGGAATCACAGAAAAGTAAGCATGCAACACTTTCCTAACAAGACACATCTCAAAAAGCTGACTCGCAGTTTTTGACAGTCTTTTCACAGGTCTGGGTTTGCTTACCTAGATTTACAAAATGAAAGAAAATCCTATTTGTTTTATACAGTCCAGAAATGTTTTAGGGTGCCAAGTTAGAAACCTTACAGAACCCTGTAATTAACTTTGCTTCTGCCTTGAACTCCATGCTAATGCAAGGAAAGTGGCAATTATTTTTTTTGTAAAATTGAGAAACATGAGAAGATATACTGGTTTCACCTAAAATAAGTAACTTTTTTATTCCTTTCATTGCTTGCTCAAAATTTCTGAAAAGTACCTTGCTATTAGAGTAGAATTCATTTCTACTACTGGATTGCAAACATAATTCTATTTCTATTAAAAAGTGGATGAAAATTACATATACAAAAGTGGTGGGTACAGTAAAAGAATTAATGAAAAGTCAAACTGAACTTTCCCTCCATAGTTTTCCTTATGGCATACTGGCATTTCAGTACAAGAAATTTGAGGGAGTAGGAAGAAAGAGAAGCCTTATGGACACAGAGTTGAGTGTGATTTTCATGCTGAGTGGAAGGGGTTTTTAATATTTAGCTTTCAAACTTCAGTAGACTATCTTTCTTGATAATTTCCCCCTCATTAATACAATTATCTCACACCATACATCTAGCAAGGACAAACGCTTATGACATCTCAGCACTGCCGTTTAGGCAGAAGGAGAGTATGCCTTTCCAACTAAGGAGCACTGTGCCAACTGTGCCAGTTTTAGTACCAAACACATCAGTTTGCTCTCAGCTACAAAGCCTGGCTGAGAGCATCACCAACTTTGGCTGAGGCACTGACACTGCAGCAAGATGGCAGGACTTCTCTGTACAGTGCTGCTGTGCAGAGCTTTGCCAAATGTTGCCTGGCAAATCTCTGCAGATCAGATACCACTGCACACTGTGGACTGGCCAAAATATTGGCCCCATTAACTTTAAAGCTCTAACAAAGTGTGCAAGATTTTACTTTTATTTCCGCAGAAACAGGAAAAAACAATTATAGTGTAAATGTCAGAAGGTTTTGTAAAGACTGTGCTTGCAATAAACTAACTTTCAGTTGTAACAGAATGCCTCAAATGGGGCTGGAGAAAAACACCCCGGTGATTGCTGGTTGAGTCCCAGCTTCCTCTGCCTGCCAAAGAATCTTTTGTAGATGAAGCCTGCTTCAGAAATTTAATATGCAGGGAACAGGTGTGCAGAGGAAAAGAAAAATCTTTAAAATACAAGCAGCCTCAATTGTTGCTTGTTAACTGAACATTAAGTAATAGACACAAGTTAACATAATATCTAGGTATTATATTTATTGTTATATTATGTATGTATTTAAATGTACTACAACAGATTTTTTTTCTTTTAACAAGTCGCTTCTAGGATTTATCAGCAATTTTTCTTCACAGTTCTGTTTTTTCTAAACTGCACTTTAATATAATCTTCACTTTTGACACACAGAACCAACATAAGCTATGTTTTAATAGACTGTATTAAATCTAGCATCAGTTGCATATAATGGCAGGAGATAAAACTGTAAAGCAAAAAATACTTAATAAAAACTTATTCATACTGGATTCAAATGGGAATAACCTTTTTGCAAACTTTATTACAGATCTGATATCTTCTCTTGACACCATTTTAACTTTATATACTGTGCAAAATGCCACTGACTCAATGAGCACATAGCTAGCCAAAGTTCAGCACCAACATTGTTTTGTTCAGAGACCTACAGCTGTGTGCTGATGTCTAATCCAGATCAAAATTGTACTATTGGGTGATCTGGTAGTAGACAAATCCAGTATTAAATTACAGGAAACAATATGTGTGAAAAGCTATCCAAGGCTTTTTTGAGCTGTCTTTTCGCTGCTTTGCTTTTGCTACTATGAATGAAGTTGAACCACATGGTCCATACATCTATCGATGGAAAGCATGAGTTCAAATGTTTCTATGAAGATATTCCCTCAACCACCTTTAGGAATGCAGCTGTAGAGTGTAAGTGAAAAGCCTGCTTGGTCTGCTTATAACCTACCTTTTCATCAGCGGAGAGAAAAAAAATCTCAAACCAGCTAATCAGATCTCAAATGCTCAAGAGAAGTCTGTTGCCTGTAAGGGGAACTTAGGACAGTTTTCTTCTGCTAGGTGTTGAAGTTAGGTGGTATATGCCAAAATACAAAAAGCAGAACCAATACCCCCTCACCTTCTTTCTTTATAACTAATCTACCTGAGAGACCTAGAGCTCCTAGACTTCTCCCCCTATCTTTCTGCTGTCTTGCTCTAGACTTACAATCTACACATAAAAATGAGTAAGACCTGTTCTGAGTAAGATGTGCCCTATTAATGGCAATAGTGTCCTTCTGAACAAAAGATGGAATACATGACTCTGCTGACCTTCCCAAGCAGCAGTGCAGGGTAGCAGTACTGCTGAGAGTTTGATTTAGGTATCGCTCATAGCTTTGCCTTAATGGGCTGAATGGCTGATGCCTGGGTAACTTCTTATACTGCCTTATTTCTTAAGCTAAATGGGGGAGCAATGGGCGTACATACAAATGGTTGGTACTACAAACACTGTTGCTATCCAGTCACAACCAAAAGATGAGCAATCCAGAGTTTTCAAACAGAGCGGGCAGGATGCCGGTCACAGAAATCTCATCCAATGATAGTTTATCCTTAAAATATTTGTAATTTTAATTTGCAGTGTGTTGCGAGTCCTGCTTAATTTGCGTGTCAAATAATATTAAGCTGAATGGTTTTGAACCCTGCTGGCTCCAGTCTTTGTGTTCAGAGAAACAAAGATTCTATGGGCTGTGACTGTGTTAAGATCAATCTAACTTATCTGTCTCATAACGATGTCCAAATGTCTTTAACGACCCGATACTGAACAGGTACAGTTATTATTATGGCTTTATTTGGGGTTTCCACAAGATCACCTTACCTGCAGAGACACCGAGTACCTTACTGGGAGGTTAACCGGCGCGGTTCGCGGGTCGTGCCAGTCCAGCAGCTCCCCTGCATAGCCCGCGGGCAGGACCCCGCGGAGGCGGGAGAGGTGGCCGGGGGCTCTGCTCTGTGCCGCTAACAGGCTCCCGGCGCGGGGCTGCTCTCCCGCACTGCCCGGTGCCGTCGGGGCAGCGCCCGCATCGCGGCGGACAGCGGAGGGGACCTCAGCGGGGCTCGACTCCCGTGACCACGGGGAGCAGCGGTCGGGGCTGGGCGGGGAAGGGAGGCGGGAGATTTACCCTTTTGCCCTGTTTCGCGGTCTTCCTGATCGGCAGCATCTTCCTCGGCCAGGGACGCTGGCTGCCCGCCTATCCCGCGACGGCTCGGCGCGAAGCTCGGAACGACGGGCTCTCCGGCCGCACGTTTATAGCCCGGCAGGAGGCGGGACGCTGCGGGCAGCGCTGCGGGCGACACCCCCTGCCCAGCCCGGCCCCTGACCCGCGGGGCGCCCTGGATCGGCCGGGGCTGGCCCGCGCCCTCCCGCCGCCCCCGCGCGGCTCGAAATCGGGAGGCGCCCAGCTGCCCCCTCGGCTGCTCCCTGCGCCAAGGGGCGGCCCGGCGCCCTTCTCCGCGAGGGCTGGGCTCGGCGCGGCAGGGACGGGACGCGGCGCCGTGGGGAGCGGCGCGGAGCCAGCGTTCTCCATCCCTGCTTCGTGTGCGGGATGAGCGCGCTGCTGCGAGGAGCCCTGCGCCGGCTGCGGCCTCCGCGCCGGCCCGGGCCCCTCGGCGCGGCTG
>WBMZ01010637.1:0-61097 GCA_013400975.1 Atrichornis clamosus | reverse complement strand
TGCTCAGAGAAGTTATGGACGTCCTATCACTGGAAGTGTTCAAGGCTAGGTTGGATGGGGCTTTGAGCAACCTGGTCTAGTGGAATGGGTCCCTGCCCACGCAGGGGCTTTGGATCTAGATGATCTTTAAGGTCCCTCCAACCCAAACCATTACATGATTATATAACTCACTTTTTGTGATTCTAATCCTTTTGACAAAAAGTGGCTAATCAGAGTAAGACTCTTCAGCATGGAAAAGCGCAGGAACATGAGAAAGGTTTATAAAATCACGAGTGTCTTGGTCAGGGCAAAATAATAGTTTGAGAACTCTTTCAACAGAAGAGATGGAACTCTCAAACAAAACTAGAAGGTAGCAGGCTCAAAACAACACAAGGAGGTGGTTAAAAGGATTGTGTACCACTGAATTTCCAAGATATAAAAGCATACACAAGCCCAAGGGGACACTGAAGAAGTCTGTAGAAAAGCAAAACTCCAGAGGTCACTGAAAATACAGAAATATTATTTAGCTTTGGAAGACCCATTTGCATTCTGGGGCAAGAAGATGTTTATTCCATCCTTGTGGGGTATTTCCTGGGGATTTGGTTTGGTCACTGGCAGAGGTAAGATAAAGGGACAGATGTACCTTTGGTTTCACCTGTAGGGACAATAGTTCTTCATGCTTCTGTAGCTGAAGACATTTCAAAAAAATTTACAGACAGACATTTCAGCTGCTAATAACAAGTTTCATAGTTAACAACACCTGTTGGGATACCAGCCAAACACCATATCATGAAATAACTAGTATTCTGTGATAATTCATGTCCACAATTATAATCTAAAATGAAAGCTGACCAGAAGATTGCTTTAGTAATTTTACTATTACCTGGAAATTGTTTGTACTACAGTATTCTAGTTAGAGGAACAACTGCTCCTCTGAGTGTTCATAATTAATATAAAAGTAATGAAAGTAATGTGTGGCCTGTTATAGATATGAACTGACTAGTCAAATAAGCAACTGGGGATAAGGGGTACTTTTGGAAGGGACAACACTGAATTCTTGAAAATCTGTAACAGGAATTTACACCTGGGAGAGGCAAAATTTAGCCTTATTCAACATTCTCATGGGAGCTCTGTATATTCCAGCAAAAACTCTTCTGAGATCTCCTGCTTGGTATTGACACATGTCTGCAGAATTCAGTAGCACTGTCACCAAGGGACTTCTGCCCTCATAGCAGTGACTGCAAAATGGAGTGGTAGCGTGGGAAAGAGGCTGCATTAGGAGAGAGGAAAATTACCCCACAACAACTCCAAATATAGCAATTCTGACTCTGTAGGGAGTGTTTTCAATCACGCCTGACAATTCTGATTTTATAAATGGTCTATTATCAGAGCCACACAAATGACTACAACTCCTTACGAGTATCCATTGGAGGAGAGAAAAATGTACCAAAGTTCAGGGTACTGGGAGTCACACAAAGAAGCCAGAATATACTGCAGGCTGAAGTACCCTTTTCAGGCCACAGATTTCTTTGATATGCAAGCACACTTTAGAAATACTATTTCACTTTCTCTGAACTAAGAGGTGCAGTAACAGACTGGGTGAGAATCTCTTCTCTTCTGAAGAAAATCCAGGCATGTTTACCCATACAAGCCACTTGCCCCAAGTGGTCACAGCCTGACTGCTAGTCGCAACCTCTTCCCTTCCAGAAGAGGCAAAGATGTGCCCGAATTTCTCTGTCACCTCAAATTGCAACTCAAATTGCTGTTAGACAAAATACTCATAGTTCAGGTTGAGTTCTACAAACAGCTTTACAAAACCAACAGGTCAACCTATAAATGTAACAAGGAAAGCAAAGTAAAATTGAACTCCCTCCTGAAACAAGATTTGCTCCCTCCCTTTGTAAAATTGTTCCTTCCCATCTCTGATTCTTGGATGATGAAAGCATGCCATTTAGTTTTTATTCCACAAAATCATCCGTAATACTACCACCTTAAACATAATAAACTTTCTTTTCACAAACGGTATTTAGTCATACTCACTTATACGAAATTCAAAGTAAGGTTATTCATACAAGGATTTCTCCAATACCCACTAAGTCACAACATTACTTTATCCTCCCTCTCAAGAAATGAAACTGCACAACCAGATCTCCTTAGAGTTGACAGGCTAGGGTTGAAGTCCAGTAGGAAACAGATGGCTGCTGGTTGTTGATTCATCAATGCACAGGCACCAAAAGAGTCGCTAGAGGACCAAGATCTGCATCATCCTCCAGCAAAAGCATGTCACCATTAAGGCACTAAACACAAGGTAGAAAGACAAGCATTACGCACAAATTTGAAAGATGCAAATGTATTGCCAAGCACATATAATTCTGACTGGATGGGCAATCTTACTGACAGTACAAGAGACTTTGACAACTTTTCAAATTCAATGCTAAGTCTTTTCACATCAGAACTAAATATGAAACCTACACATAGAGCTTTGAGGGACTGGAGGATTTGTTTAAAGTCATCAATTCAAGTCTTAGAGATAAACTAAACTTTTTTTTAAAGGAGTTTCTCTATTTTCATGTGATAGTATCAACTTAAGACTTATGATAGATTTAAAAATAAAGTGTCTTGCTCATCTGCCAGAGCCTACCATCTCTCCAGACAAGTCTGAAAAAGCAAATGAACTCATTCACAGTAGGTCTTCAGAAATCCAAATTTTGGTCTGAGCCTCCCATCCCCACTCCTGGGCAATGCTAACACACTCAGCAGCCAAAAGAACAAAAGAATGGAGGGTTTGGAAGGTTTTAAGTTACCAGCAGCCCTTAAAGAGACAGGATCTCAACAAATTCTTACTGCCAGCAGTGATCTTCACTAAGCCCTTCAGCACATCTTTAAGTACAAGGGCTCCACACCAGGATTTTTTATCAAAATGGATCAATGTTGCCTACAGTTTCATATTACATTCAGTTTCCAACATTACTTCTCTTCTGGAACTATCCTGACATGTTTCTGCTCCAGATGCCACCCACCAAGAAGACAATGAGCATGCTGACACCTCCAAAGTGCAACCTTTCAAACCCAGAAGCCAGTAATATTTGGACTGAGTTGCAATCATGCCGCAAGCAAGCAGCTGAAACTTTCGAAAATATTCTTCCCTACAGAGATGAAAATTCTGGCAGATGGGGCAAATAAGTAAACTCCAGCTATCACAGAAAGGCTACTTGAGCTCTAAGTCCTACACTGGTGGGTTTTACACTAGGCCAATTAGTAGCATTCAACTCAAATATTTATCTAAGAATTAGGAGCTAAAAATTTATGCTCATCAGAAGAGACACAGTGAAAGTGTAACATGGACAGTTACACTTCTCCAGCCTGTTGCAAAATATTTCAACTAATGATGAGTTCTACAGTAACATTTCAAATTTTTCAAAAGTGCTCAATTATTGATGATTTAGTTACTGATTTCCTTTCTGAATAAATAACTTTGGAGCAGCTTTTGGACTAGAAGGATTTCTCCAGCCTATCTGCATCTGCGAGTCAGTTCACATGCCTGCTTCCTACAGCATTTCGTTTGTTTCTTGGCTTTAGGCAGCTCTACATAGAAAGAACTTGTAGTTTCCAACAAATACAGGAGCAGGATCTGTTATCTTCCCAGTCACACCTCAACCGTGTTTTCTCTAGGAGTGAATATGTGGAATAAGAAAACACCTTCCATCCAGTTCCATTTAGTAGAGAGGAACCTTGAATGTCTGTCCCTCTCTAGAGTATTAGTGATGAACTTGTGCTTTTTAACACACAGAATTCTTCAAAAGTTGATGCACAGGTCCCAATCAAAACTGGGACCTGTATTAGGGTGGTCCTGACAGGTGACCGATGGGCCTCGCCACAGGAGAAAATACAACTGCAACAGCTGCTTGCCACATGCAGCAACAACCCCTCATCTCCTCCCTTCCTTCAGCTCTCCAAGTCCTTGCAGTCCCAAGACTATTTTGATATTAAGAAGGGTTTCTGAAGCACAATCCACTTTTTTAGAGCAATCATTCAATTCACCCAGTAAATTAACTCTCTGTCACTATCAGGTCTTTGTTACTTCATTAGAGCATCTGCTGCTTTTCAGGACTTACCTGCTGACCCTCTTTGGTTGAGTCTACACTAGAGCTTGTTGCACAGCACAACAGAAGAGGGTCAATAGAGCAAAATCCTGCTGCAGAAACCTCAGTGGCCAAACTACGTATTTTGAAGGAAGTTTTACACAAGTTTTACAGCAGTTTTACTTTTGACTGGCTGTTGTCCGGTTCTGTGGACTTAATATGTATTTGTAACTAGTCTGTGTAATTCCTTTCAATTTCACCTGAAAGGAATTCCATTCGTGTGCCTGGGATGCCTCACAAAGAATAAAGAACCATGAAAGGGACAATCAAGAGATGCATTCCAAAAGCGCACTTTGATCTGAACTAAATTGCTAATGGCAGCAGTCATTAAGAGGCTCTAGATAACCAGATTCTATGTAGTTTCACCTATGGAATGAGGGGTAGAGTCATCTTCTCCCTCTACTTTTTGTCCACTGAAGAGACTTTGTTGCCATTAGATTATATCACTGAGATACAAACAATCTCAATATACTTCAAGGTTTAGGCAGGTACAGGTATTGCATCTATGGTTCATCTGAGCTATGGAGCAATGTAGTTTGAAGCTCTGTGTTATCACCCAGCTAATGTAAATTATGGTACCAAAAAGAAGATTTTCAGTGGCATGAACTGTGGTGCCAAGAGTAGTTTTTCAGTGGATGACAATGCCAAGCACTGGAATGAAGCAAGTTACCCAGTGACAGGGAGCCCCACTGATTTGGAACAGTGTGAACAGCTCAAGTCTATCTTGCAGTCCTCCAGTGGAGTTAAGATGCCACTGACCTGAACAGCAAACAAAGTAAAACAGTTTTAAAAGCTTGCTTTCCCACTACAGAATGCAGTCTAAAAAAGCAAACAAATCTCTCATCCATTAAAATAGATTACTTTGTCTTTTCCTTACTCTACTGCATAGATAGTTTGTGCATGTACTACTTAACTGCAGTTATTTTTGACAAAGGTCACATCAAGATGGCAATTTGAATCAGCTAGAGACCTCCTCAAATTGCAGGCACCTGGAAGTTGTTTGTATCTTCCGAAACTGGCAGCTAGAATATTCTTAACTTTAGAAACAGGCTACACAAATCTGAATTTTCATGCCACAGAAATAGAAAGGAAGCCACAATCTCTCTTATGAGAAAGCCACAATTGAAACAGTTCCCAAGGGAAAACTGTAATCATGAAAGTTATTCTTCCCTCATTTTAATTTTCAATTTCAGTCAGCAACTGCAGAACAAAATGGACATGTTAGACAAGACCATTAAAAAGCCAGCCTCTTGTTCATGAAAACTTACCAGGTCAAGCTACATGCAGCGTTTTTCGTCATACTTAGAGAAGTGCGTATCTCTTAACAGCCTTCATTCCATTTACTTATTCTTTTTGTCACACACAGAGCTCCGGGCATTTCAGCAGCATGGTAAACCAGCAAGCACCTTTAACTAAAATAATCATCAAGGTTTTCTCACTGCATATAAGCTGTTGCTGTTTCAATGCAAGCCTTGCTGCTGCTGACAAAAGGTTAAAAATAAGGAATAAGAGGTTTCAGAGAGGCGCAGTTGTAGGATGACTTTGTAAAGGAAGGGCCCCTGAATTATCTGTCCCTGTTAATTATCATGTGGGGACAGATATCGATTGTCTGTGCAAACAGAGAAAAGGACAGTGAAGCTTTTGAAAAGGAGCAGTGAGGCAAATAAGCAATTATCGATTCGTGTGTTTGGCAAACATTTTCACCCACTCACAAGAACGAGAGTTTAAGAGGATTTTCACTACACAGTAATAACAGAGGCAGCCTCTCCAGCTCATAAAAGGGAAGTCAGAACATAAGCCAGATGCAAAACTCCAACAAACACTGATTCACAGCTCCAGTCACACTCAAAGTCATGTATGAAATGAGCAATTCAGCCATCCAATAAGCCAAGAAGGAGAAAGAGAGGGCAATTATGTCTCTGTTCAACAGAACACCATTTAAAGTACTCCTTCTGATTCAGCACCAACCCTTGTGATCAGTATTCCTGGCCTACCATCAATGAATTTAATTACACAATTATTGAAAAAAGTGCAGCGTTCTCCCTTCCCTGCTTGCCCACAACCAGTCCAATACAAGTCACAGAAATTAGTCAGAAAGAACGTGTAGAGTAGCTACCTCCACTTTTACTTTTGAAGTTCAAGTCACAGAAATGCATGGATATTAGTTCAAACACTACTGAAAATTAAGTGTTTCCTTTAATTGAGCAAATGGAGCTTAATCTGCTCGATTAACTGATACAATGTGAGAGGCCATGAAAGATGCACAGTTACTTAACACCCATCAGTTACTGATTTGACATTCATCTGGGATATTTAACTGACAGCTATATGTTTGGATCTATGTCATCCAGCATGATTCTGCCCAACTGCCAGATTTTCCTCTCCTGTTGAGCAGACGAAGGCAAGTTGAGTTTCAGCTCCTCCCTAGTTCTGCCTTCTTTTACCTCCACATGCAGCTAGCATGCTTTAACAGCTCTCTCCTAACAAACACACTTGCTATTCCACAACCAATGCCTGCTTAACTCCTTCTTTTTTCTTCTTGAAACAGCTGCACCAACTAATTAATACAGATACTGTAGCAATAAGCACAAAGTTCCTACCATTCAAGCTGATAAAAGTGTATTTTAAAGACAATGTCCTTAAACAGGAAGGAATTCAATACAAAGGAAAGAACAGGGCCTCAGCCATGTTAAAACAATATGGTTCTACTACGGACTGATGCATTAGTCACTGGTTTGGGAACAAGATGACCTCTTCCTTTTATGCCAGCTTTGGGCTTTTTCCTCTTACATTTTGGAACTGGTGGAGGGGAGGGAGAGTAAAAGAAGGCAGCAAGTAAGGAAGTTACAGCTCTTCTCTTTCAACTCGTGCCATCTTCAATAGACAAAATATTTATTTGTTTTTGTTGTTACAAACTGAAAATGTTAAGCAGGATTCAAGACCCAAATACCTTCCTTAACATAATAAGGATGTGCCTCATTTTCAAAGCTGACCATTTCAGAAGGCTTTTGCAAGAGACAATGTTCTTTCGATGCCCACATGGCATTATCCATCCCAAGAGGTGATTAATTTTGGATCCTGACCGATGCCCTGATGTTCCAAGAGTATCAGCCACGCATTAAGCAAAGGACTTCATTAAAGGACAGGAATTTAATTGCATCTATATTCAGGTACGTCTCTGAAAGCTTGAGGGTAAGGCAGAGACATAGTAACTAAAAATGTTTTAAAGAACACACATACGACCTCTTTCTCAGGAATTCAAGTTGTGTAGCCTACATTCAACTCTCTTGAACATAGAGCAGCCAGTATACTCTTCAGTATACAGTTCAACTCTCACAGAACATAGAGCTTAGAACAGGTTTCCTGTTCTAAGCACAGTAAAGTCCACCACACAGCTGCTGCTTCAGGAAAACAGGTTCACACCAGTTCTAAGAAGTTGGGGAATAGATACTACAGATATCCAAAGAGCCACAAAAAGTGCAGTATTGTCAGACAGCAAGCCTCTGTACAACTTGACTAAACATTTCTAGCCTTAGACCAGAACATGTTCACAGGGAGAGCCACTGGCAGCACAAAGGGTGCAACAGTATTTATTTTCACATTTTCTATATAAGCCTAAGAACCTACTCTTAAGGACTTTTGATGCTGTTTAGAACTGTGCATATCTGCGACAAATTACTAACCTCATTCTTCAGTTCCTTCACCCCGGCCAGTATGGCTGTTCTGTTACAGCATTTTTAAGTCTACTTTTTACAACTGTACTTAACCCAAGACTCTTTCTACTTGTCTGTCCATTCCACTAAACATTTCTTCTACTCCTACCGTTAGCAGATGCCACCATAAAGTCTCCTTCTGACAAGGCCAATTTTAAAGGAAAATATAAAATTACCTCATTAATACACAGTTATCTTTATAAACTTATCCTGTTAATTCAGAGCCATTTACAAGCTATCAGCCAGGTACTAGTTTCATACATTTGGCCAACTGATAATTTCCTCCATCAGTTTGAAATGTCACAGTACCGATTTTTATTTTACCTTTAAGACATGGACCAAAATACTTCAAATGGACTCAGATCTCTGACCAAACAAACCACAAAAGCAGGACACCCTGCAGTAACACCATCCTTAAATTAAAGGCAGTGAGCAAAGAGTATGGGTTGTGGCTTACTTATTTCTTATGGCAATATATTCCTAATTTTAGACACTTGAATGCTGTTAACACTAGATAAACTACACACATAGCAGCTACTGAAGTAGACGTCAATTGAAAAAACACTCAACCATACTCACTTTCTGTGCTAAACTCAAGGCAGCATTTTAAATATCACAGGGAATGACAATGCTAATTGCATACTGCAGAATTAAATCCAAGATTGCTGTCAAAGCAACATTTCAGAATATGTTAACTTTGAAATTGCTGTTAGCCCAGGGAGCAAACTCAAGTTAGCTCTTTTTTAACTCTGCTTCAGTTTTTCAGCTATATGAACTGCCCTTTTTGAAAACCTATCTTTACATTAATAATGTCAGCTTTTCCTTCAATGTACTTTACTAGAAGGGAACAATCAAAATTTAGGTGATTTAGCTGCCTCTTTACAGGTTCAACACAGACTATGCTTCACGCCTCTAACTACTTCACCAAGAACAACTTTTGACCACAAAGGAGAAAAAGTCCCTTGGAAGAAGTCAGCCTGAAATTAGTCACAGTTCGTTTTCATTTGAGAGCATACATCTGCCAATGCAGGAAGTTTTGACTGAACCTCCTCAAGCGGAGAAGACTGTCAGCAAAATAACCACCATTTCCAAACAGCTTTATTTTCCTGTAGCTATGACATTTCTTTAATTAAAAAATGTGATTAGTAATCTCATCTGAACACGACAAGATACTTACCTAGAGATAAAGTTCAACAAATCTCTTGAGATCAGTACAGCCTTGTACACATATCCTCTGCAGGAGACCTGCCAGATCAGAGGCCAGAGCACGGGGACTAACCACAAACATGTTTATGTGCTGAGGTCCTTGTGGAGCTGAGACTGTTGGTGACCTTCTCGCATAGCAAAGCTGCTCTTTCCACAGGAACCCAAATAACACATTTCTACTGTGAGTGGCAAGAATCTGAGGAAGAGTGATATGAAAAAAGGTAATTTTAAGGTCAAAACAGTTAACAGTGACTTTTTCTTGAGTTGCGTCATCAAGGTTGTACCTTGCAGTACAAAATTAAGGAATTCTATCCAAGTTCCTTTCCTCTTGCTCTTCTCTTCAGGGAATGAAGAAACATTAGACCTATCTAGGGCAACAATTATGAACAGCTTGTCTCTCTGATTCGAGCACATTATCCCTGTAAAGCAAACATCTGAGCAGCGTGGTACATAAAAAGGCATCCCACCTCCACATTCCTTTCAAGGGTCAGTTCTCTTCATGACCTCACTGCACTTCCAATCCCAAGTCTTCTGCATCAGAAGATCTGGGATTGGAAGTGCAGATGCTTTATCTCCTTCCCATTCTTCCGCCCAGGCTCATCCTTCTTGGGCTCTGCTTTAAAACCAAGAAGACTTCCTTTTGGCCTTGAAATCCGTAGTTGCTTCAGGGAAACAGTACATTTTCTGTCAAATGGCCTGTGAAAATTCAGGCTCCCTTGCATCTATTAATCTGCCTGTGTACATTAACAGCATTGTTAGTTCTGTTTCAGTATTAGTGTAAGACAAAAAAACCAGCAGCTTTTGCAGTAGGAAGGTTGTGGTGATTTCCAGTATTTCTATAAGGAAACTGAACCTCACCCTGAATTCTGTCAGTTATCTTCTGCCTCGGTTTTCTCTTTCATCCTTCATCATCTCAGATATGCTCCTGCCTACCCCAGTCAGCTATTGCTGCCTTCTCAAAGATTATATCTCATATCAGTGCCAAACTTGAATATATTTGGACAGAACCAAGACATGGATCAAGCAGAACTTATTCTCTAGAACTGTTCTTCCAACTACCACAAGCTCACCAGTTCACACTGATGTCCTGCCTCACTGGTTAGAGACTGCTCAGCTGGTCCCCAGCACAAGAAACTCTTTTATTTACTTCTTCCTCCCTTTACCCCCAATATCAACAGAGCAACATAAACACAGATTGTGACTTGCATCCTGGCTTTATTCTCTAATTTTCTTCAAAAGAAATGGATGCTTGGATGAGAAATGCACCAGTTAAATACAATTAATTAATTCTTGGTTTTAATGTGGCTGGTAATACTGCCTTTATGCTGTGTGCTGTTCAAAAGCAAAGAGAACCAACCTCTAACAAAGGACTTGGAAACCAATGAATATTGACATTTCAAATATAACTCTAACATTTTCAGATGTTTGTCACCTTTAACATAAAACTCCACTATGGGGATACAGGGCTACTTTGTTTCTGATAATTAGCTATCTTCCCAGTCATCTTTCAATAAGGAATCCATTTCGTTCCATTATGATATTTAGCTTAACATGGAAACAGTTATTACATATATTCAGTCAATTTCTATTCCACAAAACAGGAGGAATGCAGCTTTTACACAGCAACACTTTAACTCTTTCCTATCTTGTGAAGAGGCACAGCTTCATCTCTATTTGGGTCCTTTATGAGAGGTTACATGACAGTTCAGTTCAGAAAGCTTCTTATTAAAGCAGCAATTTTGCTATTTGTGTGCTTAATACAGTCCACATAATGCAAAATAAAAAGTGTAATAACTTAGGTCACTTATCACTATGAACTTCCAATTAAGTCTTTCAGTGTCATATAATCTTCCACAGGCATTTTGCATGTAAATCCTATTATGCTGTGGAAAGCTTCCGTCATCTAAGAACATATTTTGTCTTTTCAATCTTAATTATCTATTGCTTGTGAAAGGAAAATATATCGTTTGGTTCCATTTTCCTCCTTGGTATTTGACAATTTTTACATTTTGCTTCATTTAGCTTTTATTACCATGGCAGAACTAACATGGTGCTCAAGTGACAAAAATCAATCCCTAAGAAATTGAATAGTAGAGTGTACTCAGGTTGTCTGAAAATAGAAAAGAAAAAAGTCCCAAAGTAAATAAATTGTGTTTGAAGAGGTTCTTTCCTCAACATGTCTATTTAACAAAGTAGCTTATACATCTTGTTTAATATTACATAGTGAATTAATGCATTTCTACTCCCAAAGAAACTCCGATGTAACATGGTAATCCAGTGCTGCCTGGTAAAACCAATGCCATCTACTGTCATCCACTAAGGCATGTAATGAAAACTTTACATGAACTCTAAACAATTACTTAACTGAGACAGGACCAGGTGTGATTGAAACTGCCACAAAGAGCACTCAAAAACTGGGTAATGCAGCATTAAGGCCGCCTCTGCAACCCTTCTTTGTCAGTGTAACTCACATGCTGGAGCCCTAAAACAAGCAGTGCTTTGCCATAGGACCCCGTACTTATCTATGAACACATAATGGACCTCCTGTAGAGATGAACACTGATGCCTTGTGATTGAGCTTACTGTCTGCTGGACCTCTGTCGTTTAATGAAGAAAAGGAACAAAAGAAGGGATCACAGAAGTGAGGACAACAATTAAGACAGTAAAAAGCCACTATGGAAAAAGATGCCTATCTCTCCTCTAACACTCATCTCTCCTGTGGCAAGTCTTGTTAAACCAGAAGAACTCAAACCAGACAATTTTGTATCCCACCTCTGAAGTTAGAACAGGAGCCAGAGCCCAAAATATTAGCAGAGGAGGCACGTGGGAGTGAGATTCCTACCCCAAGCACTGAAAACACTCCACAAAGAAATAAATTAAAGCCTAAGATACTATTTTGGCTGCTCAAGACCACAAAAAACCCTTCCTCTCATTCGCTGCTATATTAACACATAAAAAAGCTTCAGCATATGCACAGAGGGAATCGTGTACAAGCAGCCCAGACAATTCACAGACCGCACATTAAGTGTTCCATCTGAATATCAGGTATACCCAAGCTTCCCTTCCCACACTCAAACACAGGGCTCTGCCGATTCCTTTCCATTGCCTAGAGGTCACCTACAGCATTATGCAGAGCAGCACCTTCTTGCTCTTTGAACTCATTCATGCTGCCTCAGTGGACATGACCTGCAAGTCACATCCTGCTTGTGAACTTTCCAACAAGCAGAAACATCACAGGTTGAGTAGCTACTCAGCTAACCAAGTGCTCTTGCAAGAGTTTTACAGCTTTAACCTTCTGACAGTGGGTTAACACAGTGAAGACGGCAACAGGAACAAATCCATTCCAAAGGCATATTCTAGAAAAATGAAATTTTAAAAACAATAGTTCTCATACTTTGCTATATAACAATATATTCCATAAATGTAAAGTTTAAATCGGCACGTTGGTATATACCCATCACAGTAGGTAGTCAGGCCATTTTGCTACTAATAGTTCATTGCTTTAACAGATAAACTGCTGCTTGGAACAAATACTATTTTTAGTAATCAAAGACCCCAAATTTTTTCAAAACAACCTTGCAAAAACATTCTCAGGCTCCACTGGAAAACTAAACAAAAACAAAAAGCAAATAACAGCACAACTATTTATACATCTGCCAAGCAAACATTCTACAGCAAATGATATAGTAAGAAAATGGAAGGTACTGGGTAAGAAAACTACCCTCACTTCTCTGGGGGGGTGGCAGGGGGAGAGAGTTACTGCTTTAAGATAATCTAATCAATGCTACCATTTTAACCTGTAATTTCCTATTACATTTACTATATATGTAAATAGTAACATTTGTTTTTCTGACAGAGTCAATGTATTAATATATGTATTTCACCTCTCCAATGCATTGCTTTAAGTTAGGTATCGCATTATGAAAGAACCTCTTGACCAGCAGTCAGCAAATGCTAAACCACAGGGATTCACTTGCACTGTCGCAGCTTCATCAGACTGGAAAGGGCCAGTCTTTAGTTAGCAGTATTGTGTCAGTTGCCACCAGTTGTCCCAAAAATGTTTACTGTTACTCCAGGAAGAAAAAAAGTTTGCTTATCTTCATTTTCATGACACTACCACAGTCATCTAAGGATAGCAATCTACAACACTCTCACATATTAACAGTTTTTCAGAAATTCTTTTCCATTAGACAGATTTTTCACACTCCAATAAGCTTACTTTTCTTTACCTCAAAGGAAAGCTGAATGGCTTCCAAACTTTGATTTGTGGCAAGGCAGAGAGCAAACTCTTTCCGACAGCCAAACATTTCTTCTTAAATGTTCAGGTTATCACTGCTTTTTACATACAGATCTGACAGAGGTAAATTTACTGCTTCTTGAAGAAGTTGGGGAAAAAAATTACATCCCTTTTTTAACGTCACAGATAGTGGTTCTAATAGCTACTGGTTTAAAACTTCTTTTGAGTAGTCAGGAGGTACCATTTCCACAGAGTAGGTCTTCAAAACAAAAAAGCAAAAAACCCACATTCCACTTTAACAGGGAGTTAAACTATGCTATAGCAATAATCATTAAGAGATAATCAGACTTCTCAGTGTTGTCTATTTAAAGCACTGCAAAGCAACCTCACAAGGCTTGACACAAGTTTTCCTCTGAAGCTATCTACTATCAAGTTGAATGCAAGAAAAAGCAGCAATAAACAAAAAGGGTTACACCGCTCAGTTATGTAAGTCACAAAGGTTCAAATTTAGATTTATATTTAGTTCATCAATTCCCACCCAGAGTTCAACTCAGTAAACTGATCTATTTTTAGCTTTTGACTCTTTTGGACATTTCCTTCCTTCATCTGTGTAAATGCGTCAGAGCTTCTCAAATGTTTCCCTTTGGCTAGGGTAGGATGCATCTGATTCCAAGCTTAAAAAAAAAGTTAACACACACACACATGCCGAGTGGTTGTTGTTGGCTGAATTACATCCTTGTTCTGAGTTAAGCATAGGCAAACTTGACTCCAATCTTCACACTGTACTAGAAAAGATACTGCTCTTTCTGCACTGACAGGTAAAAGCATGTCATGGTTAAATTCTACAAGGATCACAACTAAACAAACTACATTTTATCACCTTCTATAAGCAGGCTTGACTTGGGTCTCCTGTCCTGGTATCTCAACAGACAAACAGTATAGTTTTTCCATAATGGGGACAGAAATGAAGTTCAGTTTTGCAACTTTCTGCTCAGCCAAGGCAAGAAATTCAGTCAAGTATGAGTCCTTGTTTTCCTTCCAAAGACAGGCTACCACCACATATGGAGAAGCTGGTGTCTTAATTCGTATTTCTTTATTTAATGTAAAGCATTAATAAGACAATGTCCTGGTTCCAGCGTGGAGGGGACACGGCTAGGACCTAGAGGTTATTCCACACCACCTCATGTCCTTTTCTGGGAACAAGGGGAAGGGCTCACTTCCAAGTCAGGGTAGCATTGCAGAGGGAGCAGTCAAGTAATGTCAGGGGCTTCTGCAGGGGGGGAGCGATAATGCTTCTTTTCTTGTACACTCTGTCATTCATATTGTTGCTGTTACTGTCTGTTTTCTTTTCTCATTGCTGTTCGTAGTAAATTGTTCTTATCTTAACCCATGATCTTTACCTTTTTTGCCTCCAATTCTCCACTCTATCCCACCACAGGGGAGAGGGAGGGGGACTGAGCGAACAGCACATGTTTTGGAGTGTTTCAGTGGGAACCCTAAATTGGGGAACACCATGCCTAAACCATGACAGCCAACCAACAAATTACTAGATAAGCTATTATGGCTGACCTCATCTTTCCATCTGAAAAGGTGTCACGGTCCTAATAAATTTTAGTTTGGCTTGCCTTTGTTGTCCTTAGAGAAGTCCAGCTCACATGATACCCTCGTCAGTAAGCTATGCACAACACTGGTTTCTTCTCTGAACTTTGCAAGCTATGGCAAATTCAAGTCTAACAACTCTTTAACTGCAAAAAACAAGTACTTGAGGCATAGAAGTGTGACTTTAAGAAATGTAAAGTAAGAGCATAAGCTATTGCTGTAACTGTTCCATTTCCATTCTTTTAGGACCAACCGGATGCACAGTAGCAACCAAAATGAACTTGCTAACTAACATTAATACAGCAAATAAATAAAGACAGGGATAAAAGCTTCAAGATTAAACCTTCATTAAAAATCCCAAACAATAAAGGCTGCTCAGTTTCTTTAGCAGAGAAATCACATTCTATTTTATTACTCTATAGTAACCAACAGAGGTCTCTCAAATGGGTTTGACATCTTCTGATGTTCAACACACTATGTCCTGTCTGCTTTTGCGCAGAACAGGACAATCTAATTCCTATTTCAATTAGCCTTGATTTGCTGACAACTTTCTACATTTTTTTTCCTGTGCTTTCAGCTACAGATACCTGGAATTCAAGGAATAAGAGAATTACAAAGAGCAAAGACATGTCAACCTTGGCCTAAAGTCTTCAGAAGAGGGTGGAGCATTTTTATGATCTCAGAAAATGGTCTCATTTTTGCACTCCATGCTGCACAACTCACAAGATAGGGGATGATAAACACTTGGAAATTGAAGAACTTATTAACTTAAGGCTGGCAGTAAATTATATCCAACAGTGTATAGCCAAGATTACACAATGGGTACGGCAAAGTCTGCTATGTAGCATAAGATGTTAGTCAAGTAATAGTATTTAAACACTCCATTTATTCTAACCCACTTCTTCGGATGTTCTGGATGTATCTTCCCTTTATTATCTAGGACAAATTTTAAGAAACAGCACCTGATTTCTTCCCAACTTTTAACATCTTCTTAGGCTCTGAAAACAAGCAGTCCCCAAGACTTCAAACACTTCTGTTTTCATTAAATTTCACCAATAACATTTTTCACTGTTTGATGGCCTCAAAGTTATTAACCAGCTATGTGACCATCACAAAGCTTAGTGAAAAGCCTTTGACCAAATACCTTATTGAAGTATCTCATGAAACTGCAGGTTTCCACAAACTTATCCACAGAAATGCAGGAATTCAGTGTAACCCTTAAAGTTTTAGATTTATAATCACTCTTTTATGCAATAAGTGAGGTACAGACTAGACAAAAACAAGTAGGTATTTACCATGTCCTTGTGAGCCCTATCTTTCTGCAATATATTTTCCTGCACATTTTTAGCACTTAGGAAATCTCACTTCACTAGAACATAAGATCCTCAGACTCTAATTGCTAAGCAGTCATGTACAAATCCAACCACAAAAATCACTACTGGTTGTTTACACAGTCTGCAGACACCTCAGGAATAACTATTACTGCTCATACATGCACTAGGACTAGAAGAAAACATGAGTAATTAAGCTCCGGGTAGTTTCACAGATGACTGGAACGCATTGGGATTACTCACAATAGCCCTGTTCAGCGCCTGCTGCCCGGAATACTTTCTCCAACTTTTTAACAAAGAGATCTGTCGTGCAAACTCAAGTTTTTGAAGCTACATGGACTATTTAGTTTGACGCTGTGTACATACACACATATATCCCCACGCACACCAGTAAAACAAACCTTCCTGAATCTCAGACTCGTGTTCTGACGCTGTTACACGTGCCAATAACGTCATCCTGACTCTTGCACAGATTTGTGGGAATTATCCAACCACACTATACTATATCTACACTATAAAACATAAAGCAAACCGCTGACGTATTTTGAATCCTAGAAGCCTACACTTTTCTCTCTATGCTTACATCTTGCTTCCTCAACATCTTAGGCCCTGAGAGGAAAAAAAAATAAAACTCTCATCTCCTTGTAAAGATTCCTTTTTCCTCCCACCATAACTACGAAACAGTAATGCTTATTTCAGTTCTCCAGTAAGATCCAGATTACAAAACATCACATTCAGAAGTACCAGCAAGAGGAACAGTTCAGCACTGCTCAGTAGGAAAATCTGTTACGTATTTGCAGTGTTTTTTATTAAACAGTGCTACTGCCACTTATGCAAGGCAGTAACACAGGAGATTAAACAAATTTGACTAAATTATTTCAGAAGACTCCACTCAACAGCCTTGAAAAACAACCCTATTTTTTAAACAAATGCACAATCAGGCTATTTCAGAAGACTTAGAGCAGCTATTTGGCACAGAAGCCAGCAGAAAGGGCTTTGTATTTTTAAAGGGTAGTCCTGTCACTCAGACTGGTGAAACTTTGTGGACACAACTCATTTACGACCCTCCTCTTTGTGTATCAATACAACAACCTACTCTAGAGGCTGAAAATCAGATGCTTTAATGTACTGTAGTGTCTACTGCTAAAAGCACTTGAGTTGTTCCCTGTCATTTCAATTCCTCCTCCTCACTACTGGGTAAGTGATCTGTTTTCTCATAACAGCAGTATCCTTCCTGAAGGAATATGACTCAGCTTTGCAGATCAGTATTACTTCACCAGTAGTCTACTTTTTTATTTTACCGCACCAAGAAAAATGTTAACTTAAAAAAAGATTCTTCTCCAAATCAAGCAAATTTCTTTATGAGAACAACAAATAGATGTAACTATTTTAGTCATTAAATTAAAATAGCCTGCTATGACCTTCGTGGGGGTTTTTTTTTAACCTAGTAGCCTTTATTTTTTTAAGATTAAACTTGGTTCTCACCAACATGAAGCAGAAAAATTTGTTTCCTTTGATCTCTTTAAAATTATCACCTACTTTCAGACAAATATCTTTCAACTACCACTGCATTTCCAAAATTTCATTGTCTTTACTATTTTAACACTTTTGCTGACCACAAACAGATATTTCAGTGATCTCACCTCCTTCTTCAAGCTGCAGACCAAAAATTATTATGTAGTTTCACCTGATTTATAAACTGACCTAAGAATTTGCATCTAAACATTTGTTGACACTAATTTTAATTTTTATTTTCAACTGAAAAAGAGTAGAGAAAAACTAATATTTTCTATTTATATTGGGGTAAGGAAAGTCTTTCCAGTCTTTCTTCAGGTTTTATGCACTTAGTGATTTTACATGCAAAAGCTTTTGGAAGTCACGTGATATTTCACGTTGAAATTCACACCTGTTTCTGCTAGGTTGCTGTGGGACACGTCTAATTGGAGACAAACCACTTCTTTAAGAAATGTTTACTACCCATCTTGTCTACACAGCAACTGAGCTCTGCAATTAATGAAAGCCTCAGCTGCACCAAGTCCCTTCCTACTTCTGTCAGCTCCTTTCTGAGTACAGGAGCGCTTCATGCCAGCTCAAATGTACTCCTTCCAAGAATGGACCTGGCTTTCCTCTAATTCCCATTCACCTTCCACTCCAAATGTTCATTTAGTTTGTCAACCATCAGCTATCACAGATGTTATAAGTCTGTCCTCCCTTAGAAATATTCATGACTTCTGCCTCCGTTTGTTTCAAACACACCCTAACCCCTAACTTTCTCTATCCTTGCCTATCCCCAGAGAAGTTTGGCTATTTCACACTGAGTCAAATTGCACAACAGCTGCTGTATTTCACACTGAAGCTCTCTATCGTCGTCTTCACTGTTCCAGGGAAACGCCAATCCAACGATGCTACTTCCCAGAGTAACTTCTCCATTGTAACTTCATTGTTTCTGTAGTTATTTTTCCTCTGCACATAGGAAGCTATCAAGTTGTGACATTTTTCTATGGTGTCTTTCAAAACATCATTTACACACACACACCCACCCCACTCCACTTTAATCATCTTATTAAAATGGATACTGCTGGAATTCAATCAAAACCTCACAAAAGGGCCTCTTTTTCAGCCTGGGTCGACCAGCACTACTGACAGGAACACTGCTGCAACCTCCTCATTTACTAAAGCAACTCAAAGCACAAAGTTACAGATTCTTGAAAAGTTGACACAACACTGCAAATTTTTTGTTGTGTTTATTTTTTTAATACAAATGCTGTCATCACTCTAAGCTGCATGAAAGAATGGACAACTTGTTTCATACTTTACATCCTCTGCATGCTCACTACTTAAAACACACCTCAGCTCCTGACAGCCATAGGGCCAAGAACCAATTCTTGCAGAGGACAGCATGGAACTTGTATGGAACTGTCATGTGGACTACTACCAGTGCTGCCTGACAAAACTTCACTTTTGGCTTCACTATTAGATGATTTCTGTTAGACACCTGTCACTACTCTGTAGCTACTTCAACTGTCACACCAAGTAAGCAACAACCACAGCTCTGACTACCTTCTCTGTAAGTTGGCTACTACACATCAGTAGGAGATAGTGCCTTCCTAAAAAGATTCAGCTATCTTAACTTTATAGATTTTGTGTTCTGCTTAAGTGTTTTAAGCCAAAAATTTGGCTTGTTTTTCACATTTGATGGCTACCTTGAAAGACGTTTTGCCCAGGATCTAAAAGCCAGTGTGTTTTTGTAAGCAATATTCTTGAAAAAACTTGCTGCCTTTTCATAATATGCCTGCTTTTTCTTTTCCATGTAATCATTCCCAACTCTCTCTCCTTCCCCTCTTCCTAGAAGATCTTCTCTACTGTGAAAGCATTTTTAATGCCGTCTACTAGGTGCAGTCAACTATCCCAGCCACTATCACACAGGACACTAATGGGAAGCAAGGCACAGTATATAAAGCAATATAATCAGGAAGAAATAAAATCTAAGTCCTCCTTGTAAACCTGAAATAACACTTTTTTAAATGTTGGCTTTTATCTTTACAGTATTATTTGTTAAGTGATGCTCATGAAGACTAAGCAAACCACAAGATCATTATTTAAGAAAGAAAAAAAAGAAAACCCTCTTTTCATGACCCTCATTAATACTTCTTCTAAGATCTTAACTATTCAAGAAATTATCAGCCCAGGCTACTATAGGCAGACTTAGCTGAACCCAGACTGATTCAAGTCTCAAGTCACTAGTACTTGCAGAAGTCTTCAAATGTTCACAATGACAACAAATCTCAGCATCCTGTTTTCCTGAAATACTTGCATGGACATTTTGGTACCTAAACACAAATATTTCAAAACAAAGTTTTAAATTCTCACATCATTAAGCTTACATGAAGAAAAACATGCACAAGCAGGATACACTAAGTGTACAACATTAGAACTAGGTGCTATTAAAAGCTGTTCTGGCTACCAGCCTGTTCTCTGACTTCACCTTGGGAGAGGTGGCACACAGAACTTTCTATTTGGAACACACATCTCCTCCAGACCCACATTCATCTCAGACTTACTCTTTCTCCTGAGAAAGGACTGCTGTTGCCTGGGCAGATTAGATTTTAGAGGAAAATCCCGCATTTTTCCCATAAGAAGAGATGAAATACAATTAACAGCGATATTCAGATTTGACCTGATAAAGCCTGGGCAGTTATTCACCTTAATGAACAGACTTTTTCACCCTAATGAAGAGAGGCTTTTGGGGACTCTTGTTTTTCCTTTGTTTTTCAAACATTTTTGTTCTTCGAAAGGGTCTCTTCCCATTGCTCAGTATGCAAATTGTGCTCCTTCTAGGAATGTGGCAAGTGTTTGCATAAACAGGTGGTGATAACACTTATGCCCTCAATGGCTTTGAAAACTGTATTATTTGTCCATATATCAATGAAGTTACTGAACAGTTTGCAGAAGACACACAAAATATATCTTACAGGAAATAACTACATCCACTTTCATCTCACAACTGCTAACAGTTACCAGTTGATAACCTGGGTTGTTCTTTCCATGACTTATCAGAGTCATTTATAGAGGCATTTGCTATACTGTCTAGCCAGGAGTGGACTGAAGTGCCTACAAGCCTTTTTCTCTGCAACCTTTTCTATTCACAGATTTCTCCATCATCCCAGAAGGGTAAATTTAATTACTAAATGACAGATCAACATGCCTTACTTAGATGAAAAAGTTTTGTTCTTTATGCCTAAACCCAAAATTCACTAATTTCAACTACCAAAAATTCTTCGACTTGGAAAACACTGTTATAATAGCATGATTTAAACTTAGCAGACAGCCCTCATTCTTGCATCCTAAAGGTATCAGTTGACAGTCTCCTTCCCAAAGTATCGAGGACTCAAAGCTGAAAAGATGAAGATTAAAGCAACACCAACCAAACAAAACCTCAGTATAGTTACTGCCCTGTAAGCCATTACTTGATCGCGCTCCCTCAAATTCAATTTTGCTCATGTCAGCTGTTTTCAGACCTTTCAAATACAGAGAATTTTAGGTTGAAATTTAGAATGCATTTTGAAAAGTTTTATCTTAATAACTTCTCATAAAGAATAGATCTTGTATACTTAACAGATGTATTAATACCACTCTACCCAGCCACTAAGACTCTGCACCACTGGGTCATCATACAGTTACGGCCCTCTTTTCATAATTTTAAGATATTTTACTAGTCCTTTCAAGTCACACCAATGCACTTTTTAGCAAGAATGAAAGGGATGCTTGTCTATACATTTACAGGTCAAAACACATCCTTATGTCATCTTACAGAATCATCTCTACTCTCCAACTTGCATATAGGAGAGAAAGGCATTTCCTACAACCACTATGTTTTCTCCTTCAAAATATAATCACTTTGCCTGGCACTCAACTCTGCTTCTTAGCAGTTTTATTCTTAATTCTGCCACAAAGGTGACAGACCTAACAAGGTACTCTTTTCTCTTCAACTTCAAATAATGAGACTTAGATACCAAAGAGGTAATGGAAAGTAAGCTGCCCCAATTTCTTCCAATTCCAATAAAGGGATTCTTCATTTACATTCAAGACACATAATCTTTATGTGTTCATACACCACCTCACTTCCAGTTCAGCTGCTTTGCTCACATTTCAATTGCAACTTTATTTCCACAACAACTTAAGAATAAGTTTACATTTACATAACCAAAGCGAAAACTGGAAGTGCACACATTTCAAGTGATGTGAACCTAGCTGCTGTTCAATAGCCTAACAAAACATCTTCCAAATAATGAAACTCCATTCTTCAGGCTACTTTAATTCTACTTCAGGCTTAGTCTTACAAAAGGACAGGAGGAAAGCCAATAACCCCACTTGGCAGCTCAACTGACCAATTTAACTAACCCAAGATTAGAACTGATTGTTTAGGCAAACTTTTGTTGTTGGGGTTTTTTTTCCTCCTGGAAAACACTGCAACGTTTTCACTTATTTTCTCTTTTAAGTAGCAGCTACAGTTTTGCTAATAATCTCTGCAAGTAACAGGAAAAAGGAAGCATTTGTCATTGTAAATTCTGTAAAGAGAAAAATATTTTGTCTGCTCCTAAACGCACCCAACAAAGTTTTTTCCTTTTTCATTGATCGTTGTTTTTCATTGTGTTTCAATGAAAAAAAAAAGTGCCTCCTGTTCAGACAAAGGGAAGCACCGGAGATCTCTTAATAGACCCTTTCCTTATAAAAGAGTGGATCTTGTACAGAGGCAGAATTCAAAGAGCTCTTCCCAATACCAAACACCCACAAGAGATGCCAGAACATTTTCCAGTGTATGTCAGAGCCCAGGCTGAACCGGATAATCTCCACATGTAAGTACGGAAATGAGAATGCAGTTGTTAAATATACTCTTAAGAGTTTTTTGATAAGCATGTCCTTTTACTGCTTTAAGATTTTCGGTTGCTGCAAGACTAGGCTCAGTGCAACCTCCCTATTATAAGAAGTTATCAGCATCAGAAGTCATTGTTGCACCACTTACGAGCTTACCAGCTGTGTCATCCCTCTACCCACACATAAATGTGTAAGTTGATTATTAATACAACTGGCAGAGTCTTCCAAAACTGCAAGATTACTATACAAGTACCCATTTGTAACTATTCTAGGCAGGCTACTGTGTGTAAGTCTCTGTTCTAATCTGTCATTTTGCTTTCAACGGATTTTTTCCTGTGAACGATAAAGCTCAGCCCTTCTTCCACGATTAAACCCACCAAGGCCAACATCTTGACCAGGAGTTTTACATTTACGGCTGTTACGTGAAGCAGGCTGCCTTGGGCATCAAGCCCTCCAGAGGGGACACAGCTCCCTGTTCGGACCCTCTGTCCACGCGAACGAAGCTCACAGCCCTGCTTCAGGGATGCCTGCTGCAAATCACACCTCCTCCTTCACCCTCATGAAACCAAACACGCACGCACCGACCGCAAGTAGCATTGATTACGCCGTTTCCCACTTCCCTCGCGGACTTTCCTTAAAAACCCAACGAACACAGCTTTTACTACTATTATTACTACTGCCATCATTATTTTTTACACACGAAGTCGGTCATCCCCCTCATCTTTCCAGCGGTGAGTCTGCATTTTCCTTGCTCGCCGCTCCTTTTTAGGCATCCAAACGGAGCAAGTGCCGAGCCCAGCCCTGCCGCCCCGCCCGGGAGCGATGGCCGGGGGGTGCCCAGGGGGGCGCGGAGCCGCCGGCGGAGCGGAGGGAGGGGAGGAGCCGCCGCCGCACGGGGGAGGGCAGCCGGCACCGCGGGGAGGCTCCGTCCCCGCCGCCGCCCAGGCTGCCGGCAGGGCTCCGTCCCCGCCGGCGCTTCGTGTGGCCCGGGCAGTCCTGCCTTCTCCTCCGCTATTTCCCGGGGAAAAACGTCCTGACGGCGGGCGCAGCCGCCCTCTCCGCCCGGCTGCGTGCCCAGAGTAAACGCCGAGGGAGAAGGCGGCCTCCATATTTTTTTTTTATCCCGGCAGCCTGTCAACAGGCTCCCCCCCTTCCCTCCCGATCCTCCGCGCAGAGCCCGGCTTCCCAGCCCGGCAGCGCCCGAGAGCCGCTCCTGCCCCGCCTCAGCAGAGGCAGCGACACCCTTTAACGTGGGCTTCGCTTTTTGCCTGCCTCTTTCCCTTCTTGTTAAAACATCCGCTTTCCACGCTACTCTTCTCCCATCCCTGCCCTGGGCCGCCACCCAGCAGCACAGCACCGGCCGAGCGCTGCCTTTTATAGCGGTGTCATCCTTGCCTGCCCGTCCGCCTCCCCTTGGGGGCCCGGCCGGCGCAGCGCGCTCCCCGCAACCCTGCGGCCCCTCTCACCCTTCCCGCCCCGCCGACACCGTGGGCTGCCTGGACTGGAGCGGCTCCCCCACCTGCCTCCTGCCCCGCAACCCCCGGCGGGACACTTTCCAGGGGCTCGGGTCCGCCTGGCACTGGGTGGTGCCGCCTGGCCTCGGCAACGCGCCCGCTACCGGGCCGGCATCAGTGGCAGAATCGCACCTGTCACCGGCGACACCGCCCCGGGGCGGTAGCAGCCCCACACCCTCCCGGCCGGGCCGCGCCACCGCCGCTCCCGTTTTCACGCCTCGATTCTGCCGGCGAGGGTGGCGTCCCGCCCGCGAGTTGCTGTGCTTGAGACCAAGCCCCGCTGTCCACGGGACGGGGGGGCTCGGCTCTCTTCCCCGCCGCCTCCCCGAGGAAGCGCGGCGGCGGCGCCCCGGACAGGCAGTGCCGAGGCGGCACCGCCGGCGAGAGGCGGGCGAGCCTTCCCCGAGGCCACCTGACAAAGCCGGCTGCCCTCGCCTCCTCTCCCGGCTCCGGGGGGAAGACGTCGCTTCCCCAGGGCCACCGTTCGCCGCTAGCTCCCGCCGCGGTCTCGCCGCCAGCCCTTCCTCCCCGCTCCCCCGGGACGGGACCGTACTCACCGGATCGGAAGAACGCCGCGATGTCCGCCGAGTCCTTGGCCGCCTCCTCGGCCCCTTCCCCCGCGCCGCTGCCGGCCGTGGTGGCGGCGGAGGTGGCGGTAGCGGCGCTGCTCATGGCTGCTGCTGCTGCTGCTGCTGCTCTTGCTTGTGCCGGCGGCGGCGGCTCCACGGGGCGAGACCTGCCGCCGACCCAACCGCCCCCTCCGCGGGTCCCGGCTTCACCTCCGGGCGGGAGCGGCCGTCAGAGCGGCAGCCGGAGCGAGCGAGCGATGCGGGGCGGCGGCGGGTGGCCGCAGCGAGCGCAGGGACATGAAGGTATGTGCGGAATGGCAGCTCCGGGAGCGCCCACCCCCCGCAGCCACCTAGGAGGCGGCGTGTGCATGCAGGGAGTCCGGGCGGGCGGGCGGGCGGCAGCCGGAGCGCAGACAATCGCGGGAGGAGGAGGAGGAGAAGGAAGAGGAGGGCGACGACGACGACGACGGCATGGGAAGGGCCAGCGGTCCGCGCAGCCAGCAGCCAGTGGGCGGAGAAAGAAGGAACGTTTCCAGCCTTTTTTTTCCGTTTTTTTCTTTCTTTCTTTTTTTTCCTTTTTTTTTTTTTTTGGAGGGAGCGAGGAGCGATCCGGGGGAGCAGCGGCTGCCCTAGCCGCCGTGGTGCCACCGGCCGCAACAACCTCCGTCCTCCATCTTGATTGGGAGGAGGAGGGTGGGAAGGGGGAGTCGGGAAAGGAAGCGAGTCCCCGCCCGACGAACAAGGGCGGCGGAGCCGGGAGAGGGGGAGCTCGGGAGTCTCCGGCTGCGCCCGGCACCGGTCAGGATGGGGCGGGGCTGGGGGGCGCAGGACGTCAGCGCTGCCGCCGAGCCTGCACGCCTTCGGCTGGGCCGCGGCGGCCGGGGGTCACCGGCGGCTCCCGGAGGCGCGACCGCCCGTCGGGAGCTGTAGCTTTGTTGTTCGGGTTTTGGGTTTGGTTTTGGTTTTTTTTTTTGCTTGGGGTTTTTTAGCTGCTTCCTACTGGTTTTCGCCCTACTGCCAGCTCGCTGGTGCGTGGAGGTCGGGCTGGGGGTCCTAAAATAAAAAAATCCGGTCCGTCGGCCCCGGGGGCGGGGGCGAGCGGCCCAGCGCGGCGGGAGCGTGGGAAGCGGCGCGTGCCCGTGCCCCTGCCTGTCGCTGCCCGGGAGAGAGGGGCCACCGGCCTCCGTGGGGCCGTGCTCGGAAAGAGACCCCACGCCCGAGGTCGGAAGGAGCTTGGCGTGCCACTCGAAGGTACAGGAAAAAAGGGGATACGTAAATTTTTCGAAAAGGTGCCTTTAAAAGGTTTCCATTACATTGCTGTCTGTACTGTGGATATTTTTTCTTTAGTGATCACGGGGACACTTCAAAATATTATGTGCTGTGGACCGGTTCGATTAACATAAAATAAGCAAACAGCTAATGATGGGGAGTGCAATTGGATGTAGGTTATGATGTGTCCCATCACTGTCATGCTCCTCACTTTAAGCTGCCAGTATAAGTTTGCATCCAGGTAAGATTGAAGAGATGGTGACAAAGCAGGAATCTTAGCAGTTGCACAAATTGATGAATCTGAGTAACACATTTCAAATTGTGGTAAATAGTAAATTATTAGGGCACTTGAAATGCAGCATACAGCTTCAGGAATTAAATTGATGAATCTTTGATAAGTGGTAAAAGCAAGGTAAGCAAGAGAAATGTGGTTCATAGAATCATAGAATATCCTGAGCTGGAAGTGATTCAAAAGGATCATCCCGGTGTCCTGCACGGGACCACCCCAAGAATCCCACATGTGTCTGACAGCATTATCCAAAGGTTTCTTCAACTCCAGCAGGCTGTGGGCTGTGAACACTTCCCTGGGGAGCCTGTTCCAGTGCCCTGGCACCCTCTGGGTGAAGAACTTTTACTAATATCCAACCTAAACCTCCCATGACAAGCTTCATGCCATTCCGTTGGGTCCTAAGGGAACCCTGACGGGTTCTGTTGGTTTATCACAGTCAGATGATGAGGAAGTCATCCACAAGGTTCCCAAGGTTTGTATTTATCTGAAGTTGTATGGCTTGATGAAACAGCTTTTGTGCAACCATGCGTACCCTAATTTCTCTTGCAGAGAAGAGATTAGTTTGACTGAAAATATTTTTTTTTTATGTTTTTCTTTCAGGCAGCAGGCACAGGAAAGTTCCAAATTAGGATCCCACTGGCAGAAATGGTTGCAACGTGAGTTTCTTTCTAACCGGCACCGTCAGCTTAGCACAAAAGATGAATGGGACAAATGCTGCTGTTCCCTAGCAAGCAGTGAGTTGACCTAGGAGCAGGAGTAGGATATTGTGTGTCTGCATAGAAAAAAAAAACCTGCATAAGAATATGAGAAAACTGGATAAGGGTGTGGAAAGAGTAAATATAACGAGCCAATTAAAAAAATAGGAATCCCTGATTTGAGCTTTCAGTGGCTGGAGAGCAAGAAGTGCTTGAGATTACTTGTTTCTGAATTTGAAATAAGACTTTGATATGCTGTGCAACACTAGAAAAAGCTTTAGAAGACTGTTCATCAGTTGTTGAAAAGAAGACACTTTCCATTTCCAACTAGTTGCTCATCCAGCATACTGTACAAATTGTAAGTGGGCGCTAAAAAGCCAAGGTTAATTTGAACAATTTTGAAGGCTGTAATGACTCAAGTTTGTCCCTGCCTCTTACCTCTCCATCTGCTGAATTGCAGGAGATGCTGGGTTTGGTTTTTCCTTAACACATGGATGCCCTGAGCCATGTCCCTCACTACAGTAGCCTTTCATCACCATGAAAGTGATTGAGATCAACTAGTTGCAGTTTGAGTTCTTCATCAGCAAAAAAGGTGGCCCTTATGGAAAATCCTTCAAGAGCCAAATATGCTCATATCCTTTGCAGTATTAATAAGGGTTATAGTGATACATGGTGTTCACACTAATGTTCAGGATGCAATATTTACTGAAGGATAAGTTAAAAGAGACAAAGATAGGAAAATGACATTACGAAAAAGTTACTTAACACTCTAATAAAACGGGTTTAATTCACAGTTATCTACCTTAGATATCAAATACCAGATTTAATATTTTGACATTAGGAAATTAAGTTTCTTAGTCTTCTTCTTGATCATTTGGTTCTTGTTCATTTTGGTCTTGAAACTAATAAAAACAAACCAACCAAGTATGAATTGTCTATGTAAAGAACGTTGCACATTGAAAAGTTGTGTGAATGCGGCTACTTTAGAAGCCTGTCATTAGGGTATAGCCATATTCTCCTCAACTCATACTTTGCTTATCTCAGTTTCTGTCAACCTGCAAATGTTTTTGCACCAACTGCAATGGTAAATGCAGGAAAGGAAAAAATATTCATTGTGTAAAAGATACTTAAAGGGTGCTGTGATTTGCAAAATATCAGTGGTGTTAAGGCTGAAATTAGAGTTTATTTAGATTGTATACTAGGAGTTTTAAAACTCAATATTTAAGCTCTGTGCTTAATTTCTGTATAAGTATGTATATGTATATAAATATATATATTTAAGCATTTAATTTTATATAAGCACATTGTTCAAAAATATTTACACCCCAGTAAAATAAATGCCCAAAGAGTAGTGTTGTTTTCCTTATTTTTACTTGTGTCTCACTCTGGTTGAATGGTCACTCAAGAATCAGTATGCCAAGCACAAAACCCTTTATTTCTGTCAAAGAGGTGTCTTGTGAGGGAAGAAACTTGCCCACTGTCTAGCCTTCTGTATCCAGGCAGAGGAGCGTTACATGTTACTTCCATGTTTCATCCTTAAAGGAATTTGCAGACTTGAAATTGCTTGAGTTCTTTTCCTGCAGTATTTGCTGCCCACTTGATCAAGAAAACAAAGAACCAAGATTCCCCCATTTCTGTAAGACATTACAGAAGGCAGGGCAAGATTGATTTAAAAATCACTGATATTTACAATCTTTCAGGAGAAGTAAACTAGAAACTCATTAGTTTGGACAAACCAGGAGAGCGGAGATCATACTGACCTGGGGCCATCAATCTGAGTTGTCTCCTCGCTTAGAAGCAAAAGAGACTTCAGTTGTGAAAAAAACCCCCACAGCTACAAACCCCACCCAACAACTAGATTTTTACTATGAAGTTCTCTTGTAGTTGTTCACAAGCTTCACTATTCGTTTCACAAACCAAAACACAGAACATAAAAATAGTGTGAGGACAAGACTTCCACATGGAAAACACTTTAAGGGAAAGTGCATGTGGACTTCAGCCTAGTCAGCCTTTAAGAACTGTTTCTTACAACCCTTATTTTTCTGCAGCAGGTTTTTGGGGGACTTGAATCTGTAAAAGAGGGCGTGAGCACTTACGGTAGGTAATAGCGAAGGCCATATCAGGTACTGCCGTGCTTTTAAGATGATAAGGCTTTGCAGCAGTTAAGGAAAGCAATGAGAGTTATTAATGTGCACCACCTCAGAGTTGTTATCTGTTTTCTGATCTAAATGGTGCTTATGTTACAGCAACATTCGTCAATTTCAAATTATTCTCTGAGTACAGGATGGATCTCTTTTATCTGTAGAAGAGCAGTGAGACATTTTCCAGCTGTTATCATTATTATTGCCCTCTTTTCCACAGAAGCATCAAAGTCATTTTGAAAAGTTGTCTTGGACATCATTAAGCTTATGTGCTCCACTTCCTTATGCTATAAAATCAAGTTTTTGTTTCATTGTATGATTTCTGGCAGCTTTTGGAACTTTGCTTATTCATTTTTTCTACTTTTATGCAAAACTGGGGGGTTTTTTAGCAGATGAAGTACCTATCACCTATGTAAAACACTGCCAGTCTAATTGAAAATATTTTCGTCATAGTTCCCCCAATACAACCTGACACATACAAGCTTGAGAAATGAGCCCATGGTAGTCTCATGGGTTTTAACAAGACCAAGTGCAAGGTTCTGCACCTGCGCTGGGGCAACCCCTGTTATCAACACAGGCTGGGAGATGAACAGATCCAGAGTAGCCCTGCCGAGAAGGACTTGGAGGTGCTGGTGACTGAGAGGCTGGAAATGAGCTGGCAGTTTGTGCTGGCTGCCCAGAAAGCCACACGTGTCCTGGGCTGCATCCAAAGCAGTGTGGCCAGCAGGGCAAGGGAGGGGATTCTGCCCCTCTGCTCTTGTGAGACTCCACCTGCAGCGCTCCATCTGACTCTGGGGTCCCAGCACAGGGAAGACACGGACCTGTTGGAGCGAGTCCAGAGGAGGGACACAACTTTGCTTAGAGGAATGGAGCACCTCTCCTACAAGGAAAGGCTGAGAGTTGTGATCAGTGTGAAAAAGGCTTCGGGGTGATCTAAATGCAGCCTTCCAGGACTGGAGTGGAGCCTACAAGAAAAATGGAGAGGGACTTTTTACATGGATGTGTTGTGGCAGTACAAAGGAGAATGGTTTCAAACTTCAACAATAGGTTTAGCTTAGATACTAGGAGAAATTCTTTCCTGTGAGGTTGGTGAGGCCCTGGAACAGGTTGTCTAGTGATGTTGTGGATATCCCATCCCCGGAAGTGTTTAAGGTCAGGTTGTGTAGAGCTCTGAGCAATGTGGTCCAGTGAAAAGTGTTCCTGCCCATGGCAGGGGATTGGAACTAGGTGATCTTTAAGGTGTCTTTGAACCCAAACCACTATATGATTCTGTGATTCTTAGATTTCCTTATAATCTTAAAGCAGCAGTGCCAGCACACACCAGGATATTACATTTCACAGATACTCTTAGCACCTGAAAGGAGAGGTTTAGTACACCTAAATCAAAAACTATAAAGGGACAGTGTTTGATGGTAAGTATGACTAATGTTTTACTACTTATGTGGTCATGACTGTCAAATCTTAAGCAAAGAATCAAACAGGTTTTTAATAGCCTACAGACTAACTTGTGTGTTTTTACATATCACTTGCCAAAAATAATAACCATCCTGATTTTATTTATAAGCAAACCATTTTTTAAAAATTCTCACCATTTCAATGATCTCTATAAAAATCCAGCTCCCAGTTCTGCTATGTGGCATGTACTGACTTGTCAATGTCAAGGACATTTACATGCAGAAATTATACCAGATGTCTGATGTTTTATAGACTATTGGTGATCTATATGCCATCTGTTGACTAACTTCACCTTAACAAAGTGTTGGGTTTTCTGTTTACACTTAGGCATTCATAATTCCACATTATTGTGCAGTTAATGATGGCTGAACCACTCAACTGATCCTCAGACAGGTCATCCCATTGCCTCTGCTATCCAGGTTTCCAGAAATGCTTGTTCTCTCCATCAGTAAGTACGCAAACACGTAGATAGGCATATACATGTATACCCTAATTTCAGATTTTCTATCACTGTCATTAACATTGACAATCATACTGGACTTTCAAAGAGTACTTTCCTATTTGTTTAAGATTTTATAGGCAGAAATGTATGCAGTACTTCAGAGGCTTTCTGAAAGAGTTGAACTTACTGTGCCTGATTGAAAACACATTCATTACAAGATCACAGCCTAGATGGAACAAATCCAGAAATCGTAACGGTAGGATAATGCATGCTAAAGCCTCTATGGGTGATTCATTCCTCTTTTTTCAATCAGTTATTCTTCAGGTGACATGGCCTCTTATGCTGCTTTTAAAAAACTTTCCTTTAGACATCCTGCAGTGTGCTCATCACTCCACAACAGATCAAATTACGTATTCTTGATCATTTTACATTGTCATCCCTGAATTCTTGGAGGCTAGGTTTTGATAAGGATGTGGTTCCAGGTAACTAAAGAGGCATGTGATTTTTTTTCCCCGAGTGAGGAGACCCATCACTAGATGAGTTCATCGTAATTGATGAGGAGTTAAATACATCTTCTCCACCTTTCTTTAGCTTTAAGAGCATTTTAGGAAAGAAAGACTCAAGAGAAAAATTTAGGATTTTGCTTTTCTTGCTGAATTTCACCTTCTGCTGTCTCACATGTTAATCCTTACAAGGAGAACCATCTAGTTTGAAGTTTTTCTAAGTTTAATCCAGAAAACTGGAACGAAGAGTTAGCATGACTAGTTTCAAAGCAAAAGCTGTAACACAGTTTTTTCTTACACTTCAGAAAGTATGAAGAGCTTAATTACTACTGGACAGTATTCCAACATGAGGACGTTTTACACATTGAAGACATCAGTGATCTCTTATTTGATCATGATATACAGACAACTTATGTCAGAACAGTCTCTGCCCTTCATGCCAAAAAAGCACTGGCATGTCCACAGAAAAAAAATGCACTGTACATACAGAAAAAATGTACCATATGTATCTTTAATCAAAGACCACTGTTTTGTATCATCATGTTGGAAACTCAGAAAAATAGGCCACCAATTAAGCGAAGCTATTACACTAGTGACTGCCAATAGACCAGCAGACAGCCTTACATTATGTCACTTAATTAATACCGAGCGTTTTGACACACTCCATACTACTTTTTTTATGACAAAACTCTTCACTTAGTATCCAAGCAGTGTTAAGTCCAGTTGACAATTATCCTTCTGCCTTAACAGTATTCATCTCTTAATTGTACTGGCTTGCCTACAATTATATGTCAAAATAGTGTTCAAGAATTGGCATAAAGCAGCATAAAGAGTCATGTGTAAATTAGAATTTTGTAATTTATTAACCTAGACAAAGTGAAAAGTCAATAAAAAGTGAAGCTTAAAACAAATGGCGGCGTGTTTAAAGACTTATCTCCCAGAAGAGGGCATTTAAATCAGTTCCAGTGCTTGTGTGCTATGCATGTAACATCATCCGCATACTGGTTTAGAGTTGCCCAGATTGGAAAGCATCTTGGATGCCTATGTTTGTATCACTTCTGTCAATCAATATCTTGTAACAGAGATTGAAGAAATTTGAGTAATTGCTTATGCAACAAACAAACCAAAAATGCATGGTTTCTTTTCTATACACCACACTGAATTGCGGTTTGAGTCATTTAAAAATGACAATTAAAAAAAATATTTACAATAGTTTTGCATCCAGTGCTAGGGAGCTAGCCTTTATAGCAATCCATGTAATTATTAAGGTTGTTGGTTTTATACGACTTAAGTCTTCATAGGTTGATGATTCCCCAAAAATACATTCAGTTCTTGCTGACTTTTTGCTTTGAAAGAGGAGTGTAGTTTTTTCAGCTAAGTCTTATTTACAAGTGGACCTTGAGTTTTCCAGGTTCATTTGAGAGCTCACTAAAGAGACACTTCCAAAAGATACAGAATTTTCAGTCAGAGTACTAGTAAAGGCTATTCTGCTGCAGTGGGTTTGGACTGTATGAGTGCCCAAACAGACCGCCTGAATTTTTTTCAATTTTTTTCACTTGGAAAGAACAGATTTGCTCAGAAAAAGGGTTTCCAAATTCCCTAGAACACTTCTTGAGACCCATGAGCATGGTTCCCCATCACCACCTTCAGTTGCAAGAGGTGACCTCTGGTATCAAGCCACCTTTTACAAACATGGTTGCTTACTTCTAGGTATATGTATTTATAATGATTTCTCTTTTCCCTTGGTTTTATCAAGGCCTTGTCTCCAGTTCGGTCTTTTGAGTATATCTTTCACTGTCTGCAGATATTTCACTGTTGTCTGTGGTCTCTATACGTAATACGTGATTTATTCTGATCTGTGAGTGAAAGGTTCTGCTTAGGAAGGTCAGCTTCTAGGTGAGCATTTATTACTCCTTAGTACCAGTTGTCCAACATTGCCATCCTGGTTGATTATGCTATTAGCTAGACGGTAGTAGCAGATGTTATTCCTGACATTGATTAATCTTAAAATTAGTTTTGTGAGGGTGCAGAGTCATGAATTGCCAGTCTTGCGTTCTTCCAGGAGCGACTGCAATGGGAAAGAACTGAACAATGTGGAACAAAGTTTCCTAGTGTTTCCTGTGCTCGTAATCAGGAAGTCAAATTCCTTGCTACGCCTGGGAAGCCACTTGGCTTTCAGCAGCAAAAATGCAGCAGCTGCAGCATTGCTCTGTGGATAGAAGGCAGTAAATAAACTGGTTTTACTTTTTCCTATCATCTCCAACTTTTCAATTATAAGACAAGTCCTCTTTTATTTCCCTTCATCCTATTTGGTATACCCACTTTTCCCCAATGTACTGGTATGGTAAAAAGCAACTGTTGCCAGCATTTCACTCCTCTTGTGCTTGCTTTCTTCTTTTTCCTATTTAGAAGCTAATGTCACAGGCAGTCCCAGTTTTCTACATTTAATTGAATAGACTACTTGGAGTGGAGGCCTTGGGCACAACAGTGGTAAGTTGTTGATATTGACCCTGAAAGGTATCCAGCACATACTGTTACTGGCATGTTAACCCCAGCTGGAGCCAGCTGCTTCCTCAGATGTTAAGCAATTGGGAGACCATTCAGGACCCACGGAGTCACTTGGTGTTCCACATTCCCTCCAGGGTCTCAGCTGCTGTTTCTAAAGACAGATATGCAGAAGGATTTCAGCTTCCAAACCTTTCTAGTTTGCAGCTCCTTTGCCAATACTTGTACACAAGACTAAAGACATCATCTGTGCACTCTCATTCTGGAATAAAGGGCTGTTTAGTTTGTACACGAAGCAAGTTTACAGATCACATGCTCAGCATGGCTTATACTGTGTCCCTGCCTCTCTATCTTCACAGAGGAGGAGCAGATAATGTGGGATATGAGCTGTATTCAGTTGGCATGACTCCCAGGAAATGCCTACAAACTTCTGGATCTTAGCATAATTGTAGGACACAAGCTATTTTTGCATTTTTCTAAAATTATTCTGCCCCTTTTGTGCAGATTAATAACCCAAAAATAATATTTTTACAGGTAGAAAACTATATCCAGTCATTCCAGTTGTCACTGTTATTAGTCGATAGACTTGAAGTTTCACCAATGGTCTCATTCATGCCAATCAGAGGTGGGAAATTACTTTTTGACAGTAAATCTCTAGCAATAGAACAGCCAGATCAGGAGCATGTGGGATGCCATAGAAACCCATTTCAAATCATTTACTAAGCAAATGTTTAAAGTTTTTATGTAAATCCTAAAATTTAAACTATCAGTACTTCTTAGTGAAAGATTTCATATAACATCTCACGAAATACTGACTTGAAATTTTGCTATTCTAATGATGTACCTAAATTTCTTCCCTCTTTATTGCTTTCACCTAACAAAAGTTTTTCTTCCATGATACCCACCAACTCTATTTGCCCTGGTGTTCCCCTAGACTTAGACAGTTGTCCAATAGATTTGGAAGTTTGTACAACTTTTAAGAAGGTTTTGATTTGTCATGGCTGCAGGGTTTTACAGAAGAGCCTTCTGTAGGAACTACAGTATGTAGCACAGCTCATGTGATGACTTGTCTTTGTGGCATGCAGTGACGATTAGGACCAAATTGTGTCCTCTAAAAAAATATGAAAGTTTAGTATCTTCATCACACTACAGAGATTGCATGACAAGCAACCACTTCATTATAAAAGCATCTTTTCCTTGCTTGGGTACATTTCAGCTACATGTTGCTTCAAGCTCTGTCTGCTCTTTTGGAACATTCCTTCTAAACTTTGGTATCTGGCTGAGCCATGAATCAATACCACTGCTGTCACAACCTGCCCTTACATTTTGGTAGAAAAAAAGACATTATCTTTGAGTTTACTGAAATACATACTGCATTTAGTCACTTTTCTTGCTTTCCATTTGTGTCTGTTGTTGGAATTTAATTACTTTGAATTATTGTCTATTTCTGCTGTTGTTTGCTTCTGTAGTAATTAAATGTTAGGCCTAACAACAATGCAATATAAAAACTACTGTTATAAGAGAGAAGCAAATCCAGTCAGCCATCTTGTAGGTAGAACTAGTTTTATTAAAGTTTTAGTTCACAGAGAACTAATAGTTTCTGAGTTAACTGCCCGATTTAGTAGGGTGGATATTAAAAGATAATGCACATGTCTGGCAAATCTATCATACCATAAAAATATTTTCTTTCTTATGAAGATAATGTTAAGGTGTAAGACTGTGGCACTACAAGACCCCTAGGAGAAGATCTACTGTGATTTTATTTTCACCAGCAAGTGTCACTCGGGGCCTAACTAGAACCCAGATGAACTTTTATTATAAAATCACAATACAGTGTAATTTAGTTACCTTACTCATTAATTCCTTTATTATAAGTCAACGGTTTAATTTTTGCCATATTTCTTAGCATGCAAGGAACTAAGCATGTGGCTTTATCCTTTTGAGGTGAAAAAAAAGTGTATTCAAATCATTTCACTCTATACTAACATCTACTGCATGGATATATATGCTCACAAACTCTCAATTGCTGTGCTTCACTATGGGTTGCATTTTTCACTGTGAGATCTTGTTCTATATTTCATAAATTTAACTACTATTTAACACAACTATTATGTTTTAAAACTGTTATATATAACATTTAAAGATGGAAATACTTACACTAATGCTTCAAAATATCTGTTGAGCTTTCCCTACTTATGATATCAAAACCAACAATTAAGCGTTCAAAATAATTTCCTGTATCTTTTAATGAAGATATGCATACCAGGTGTTTTTAAAAAATACTTCCCTTAGTTTTTTAGTAAAGTAAGAGCAATCAAGCTTTTGTTCCCTTTATGCCAGTTTTTCAGTACTAGATTGAAGCTATCAGTTCTCTCCAAATGTGATTGTTTTGGCAGGACTAAAATTTAGTTTTCTCTTTTTCTCTTTCAAGCAGGATGAAATGAATTAACTCCTTCATCATTCATCCAGGAAGCATATTTGTTCATTGTAGTACATTAAGAAACATTATTGTTTCTCTTTTATTCATCAGTAGTATTTTTATTTCTAAACAATGTTCAGAAAATAGTTATATCCTAAATATTATTTTAATGTATCTAAGAATATTAATATCTTAATGCATCTGAAACTAATCATATCTTTGCATATCATAAACTTTTTAGATTATGTTATACCACATAATAAACTATTTTGTAATAAAAATGAATATTGCAAACATCCAAAAGCAGGAAATTTTGCTTTTATTAGTACTGAGGTTTTATGAACGAGGCCAGTCAGAGCACCATGAATAGACAAAACAAAACTGCTCCCAAAAGTGTTGCCAGTGGAGGGCTGTGGGGGCAGCTGAAACTGAGGGTGAGCACTGAAGGTGCAGAACTGCCTCAGAAGGCTGTCGGCAAGATTTTCATAACATGCTTAGCAAGGGAATTGAACAAGTGGACGGGAAAAGACTTAAGGAGAAAGGGTAGTTTCCCATGCTGGGATAAATATGCAACTAACTGATATTTATTTTTCCTATAAAATGAACAGTTGTAAATGACTGAATTGTCTGGTATTTTTCAGTGACTGGTGACTTTCAGGTGAAATTGTGAGTGGTATGTTTACAATGGACGGTTTGTTTTGTTCCCACCAAACACAAGACATGTGCCTTAAAATGAAAATGCAGATCTGAAATGTAGTTCCCTGTCTTGTTTCAGAGAGTACGAGAGGCCAAATGCTACAGATAATAGTTTTACCTATATTGTAAGTTTCTTTCTGGCCTCATACTGCTATCATAAATCCTAAACCACAAATATTGCTATCCTTTAACATATATATGCATTGTGACTATTGCACATGTAGGTGATAAAAGTTAATTGAAAAATTAAGTAGGAAAAGGTGGTATCTTTGATCAGATGAGCTGGTACAACTGGAAAAGCCAGACAAGGTTTAGACACACACATTCTTCAAACCCACTGAAGTAGTTTTTTGCTAGCAACAGGAGTTGACTTAAGAAGACTTTCTTCTCATTAGAACTTGACATTCTCTTACATACTTAGAAAATCACGGCTACAAAATGTTTTGCAGTCCATAAGTTTTTTCTTTTGATGGGTTTTGAGCATACTATTTTTTAACTAAATAGGTAATTTTTTTACCCTTTTGCATTAGAGAAAATTGTAGTCCTTCTTACTCTCCCCATGCCATTTACCACATTAAACTTTGACCAGGGTCACAGTTATCATTCTCTGTATAGTAAGAGGTCTTTATTTTTTACATGCATTCCTATATGTACAGTATTATACTTCTAAAAAATTTTGTTCATTATTTCTGAACTCTGCTTCTCCTTTTTTTTTTGTATCACACAGTGTACTACAAGGTGAACTAATTTCATATTTCTTTTCAAGGTGAGGGTTTTGCTATGCAATAGTATTATAAGTTCTAATATTAGTATTATATAAATTGGAGTGTTAGTGTTATATAAATTGATATTATAATCCTACTTTAGTCTAAACTGTGATTTGTGGTCAGTCTATCTAAAAAGTTCATGTAACAGAAATACATTTATTGCCATTTTATAATATCCTTATCTTATTGTTGCACAAAAATGGGGATTTATTACATTCAGCTTGATGAAGAAGTAAGTTATACAGGTTCATAAGTTTGGGTTTTGGTGAATTTTGTTTAGTTCTTATATGATAATACCAACAAAGTAAGAAACCTTATAAATAAATAAAATAAATAAAAAGACCTAATTTAATTATAAGTAGGGACACGAATCTGTACTTATATAAACATATAAAGTTTGGCAAAAGGTCGAACAAATGAGTGTAAGCAGTGAAACAGATTTAGTTCTCCCTGCCTTGAGAGTGTGCTCTAAATTGGATGACCTCGAAGATACCTTCCAGGCCTGTAATCTTACAGAATGAAATGCATCATTAAAATGTTTAGACCTCCCTGCACATGTATTAATCTAAGTAATTTATGACTATTTACAATTTACTAGTCTCTCTCTTTCAAACTGCAAATAAATTGAGTACATAGCAGTGGTTTTAGTATAGCACCTTTCCTCCTTCAAATCAAACATGAGTGCAACAGAAACTGAATGGTAACTCTTCTAGTTCTTTCTCTTCTCTTCTCTTCCTAATTTTATCTTTTCTAATTGCCCTTTACTCTGTAACTTGCTTCTTGTCTCCTTCAAAGGAACTTATCTAAGAATTTTTTCCTGGAAAATAATACTGTGTGTGCTAACATGTCCATTTATACAGTAATTTTTATATCACCATGGTTCCTTTTGTAGAATATTTTCCTCACTTTACACTACATTGCTTTGGAAGGAGTTATAACTACAATGAAAGGGCTTATTTTAATCTAGAACAATCATAGCCTTGGAAAAATTTATGACATTTTAGTGGCTGCATATTATTTTAACAATATCACTATAAAATATACAGTGATATAATGATTCCTATAGAAACAGTCAAATACTTCAACGTAGACAGAACCTTTCTCTGTTATAGAATTGTTTGGATCAGCTAGCTTTAGAAAGCTAGTCATACCTGAGAACCAGTATATGACTGTATGTATTTTCATTAATTTTAAATTAATGAATATTTCAGTAGATATTTCAGTGGGTGTATTTTTCTGCAACTAAAAAAAAAAAAAAGGTATCTAAGTATTTAGATTACTTAGGAGAATTAATGCGACTCTTACAGGAGATTAAAAAGAAGCTTTGAAGCATCAAGCTTTTGCTATAGGTAAATTCAGGTAGCACACATTTAGGTGCTTTCAAAGTCCATTTCTAATTTTAGTGCTCTTCTAGAGCAGTTTTACAGTGAGTTGCACTGTTTATTTTTCTTTCTTAACCATCAAGTAATTGGGGAGGAGCTCTTTTCCATCAAACGTGCATGTGCTGCTAGACCCTCTGCCTAAATCCTATGAAGGAAGAAACCTTCAAAGCTGCATGTAAATTTCATAGCCAAAAATCCATCTGTGTGGGTTGTGTATCCATGTCCTCTAGCTCATGGCTCTTTGACTTTTGTAAAGTGAAGGATCATTTTTTTGTTGTTGTTTTGTTTTGTTTTGTTTTAATCTGTAGGCAAGTTTATGAAGATATTACACTTATAACCTGGTTGTCTTCACTTACAAACAAATTAAATTAGTTTAAACTTTATATATTATTTTAATACTCTACTTTTTGTCCCATATTTTTGTCTGCTTGCCTGAGAATCCACCCACAGTATATTCAGATTTTTATTATTTTACTTTATTTTCCCCAGACTATCTTTTGATGATTTGTGATCTTCTTGAATCTGAGAGCCAGTAATCTTCAAGGACTCTTGTCATCCATAGACAAAAGAGGCTGAGAAAGGCTCTGTGAGTTGTCTACTCTTGAGGTGCTGAGGGGACAATGGATTAGAAGCCATCATAGCGGCTTCAAGGACACCCTTGTCTTTCTCTAGTAAGCTGCTATACTTGAGAGTAGGCTGAAAAAAGATGTCTAAAGAGGTCCAAAAATAACCTGTCTTGAAGTACCAATATTTATGTAAGGATATCCCTTTGCTGCCTCTTCGTTAGTTCACGAGAGCAGCATATAAATAGTTTATCTTGTTCACTGATTACTATCAATATTTGAACGTTGCTGAGTTAGCAGCAGTCAGAATATGCTCCTTGCTTAGCTTTTAATTAATGATATCTGAATCATAGTAGAGGTAGATGACATCTGATAAGGTATAGATCAAATGGGAACATAAAAGTTTCAGGCAGGGGCAATTTCTACCAGTTTGCAAAAGATCCTAGAGATGGATCTTGCCCTTTTAGCTACCTTTTTTGTTGACACCATTGAGACCTTGCCCCAGAACACATAAATCAGTACTTTCTTTCATGGCCACAAGAGAGTTACTATCAGCTTAGGAATACAGAATAAAGGCTTCCTTACATTAGTCTCATGTGGGTGCAATATCACTAAGCAATTAAAGGCAACAGGGAAGAGCTCAGAGAGTCTGTTTGTAATGGAAACACTCTGGCAAGCAAGTACTTACTCCTCTTGTAGCAAAGAACTGCTTTCTCTAGACAGCTGACGTTAGGGATTCTTCGAGAACTAAAACCTGTCTTCTTTTCACCGTCCCTGTGATGCACAGCAGTGCACATGCAGAAATAAAATGCAGGGAGACAAAACTTGAAAGCTAGCGTCAAACCCTACAAGCATCTTAATTGTGTGGACTTGATCAACTATTAGTTTCCACTCTAGGTTCTCATCTTTCTGCAGCTGATATTCTCCAGGTGCCTTATGAGGCATAGGATACTTTACCTCTTGTTGTACTGTCCTTCCTATAAGGAAGGGCAGGACCATAATGTGGACTAATCTCTTGTTTTCTACAAGTCTAGGGTTTGCAGGAGGTCTCTGCTTTGTGATAGCACTCCTGGACAGTTGGAATTCATGACAGAGGATTTGTCTGCCTGGGTGCTGCCATGCTTAGACATGAGCTTAAAAGAGACTATAAGCATTACCTGTTCTTACCTGGAAAGTGAAAAGAAGAAAAGTGAAACACCTGCATCCACTCTCCTTTACAGTCTCAGAAGGGGAGTCTTGCAATTTTAAAAAGTAGATCCTGGTTTTAAGAAGCTCTCAGTGACTTCTAGCATGAGAGCCAAAATAGGTAATAACATTAAGAATTAATAGTAGGATGCTTCAATGTTTCTTAAGTTTAATGATGTGACCACAAGTGATGATCTGAATTGCAGACAGTAATGGTTCCTTACACTCTGATTTGACTTTGATAGTTCCTTTGATGTAGAAGAACTGTGAGCTTAATTTGCATAACATTACTCCCACTCTTATCAGTCTGTTGATGAGTTATCTTTATTAAATTTTTCACTATTTTGGGATTATTTACATACTTCCTAATTTTATAGTGAGATTCTGCTTTACTACACAGGGAGCCAACTGATGAACATCTGGTACCTTATGAGTTTTGATACTTTTAGTATGGTATTTTAAATGTTGCTTTACAAATTATTCAGCTCCATCAAAAATTACTACCATTCTTAATTGATGTGCAATGTCTTTTCAGGGAAGTGGCAACTGGAGATGATTAATTGAGTATCAGAATAAAAATTATGAGCAAGTTCAATTGATGAGTTTGCCTTTTATTAATATGAACATACGAAATATTTTCAAAACAAAGCATGAGAATAAATGTTTCTGGTTTTACAAATTCTCTTCTAAGTTATAATGTTTACTTTTATTCTAACTCCAGCTTTCTTCCTCTCTTTCTTCTATGTAGCAGAATATCTTCTAAAAAAAAAGATTTCTTTTACTGTTGGGCACAGCAGAAGAGTAAAAATGTGTTTTGAATGTAAAGAAGAAACAGTTTTTATCCAGAAAATAGATTAATTTGTTGAAACTCAGTTAAACATGTAATGCACATACTTAGTATTCTTTCTTTCCTTAATTTATACAGTTATAATACAATATAACATCACTCAATTCCCAGTTTCTGGTACTTTTTAATCTTATCTTCTAGTATTTTGTTCAACTTTGGCTTCAAGAAGTACAGTGAGAAAGATTAAAAAAAAAAAAAAAAAATCCAGATTTGCAAACATAAGAAAGATTTCCTTTAAAAAGATTTTTTTTTTTGTCTATTAGAATCAGTTCAGGAGGTGAAGTCTACTTTATTGCTCAAAATCAAAAAGCAATCCTCGGAGCTGTTCTAACCTGGTTTGCAGGGTTGCCCCAAGCACAACCCTGGGACTGGAGAGGGGAAGGTGCTAGTGCAGCCATAATGAAGTCTAATTCTAGTTGCATTTTGGAGGTTTCCTCTGCAATGCAACTAGCAACGAGAGCATTACTTGCTCTGTATGCAGCCTATTAAAAACACTTACCACGAGAAAGAGCTTGTTTGTCTACAGATAAAAACAACCATTAAAACAAAGATTCCAGAGAACAACATCAAGGAACTGAGGGCTTGCTTTTTGCAGGGGGAGCGGGAGAGACTGGCAAAGACAATGTTGTAGACCCTCTCTAGCTCTTATTTTAGAGAAGAACTAAATAAGATTAGTTCTAATAAGAACTCTTATTTTACCAGGCAAATTTTGCAACTTTTTATTTTACAGCTTGCCAACTTGCCTGTCCTTTAAATCATAGTGTCTTGAGGCCTGTGAAAGTCTGAGAATGTGCTTTACTAACCAGGTTGTTGTTGATGACAAGAATGTACTTGACTCACTGTGAAATTTTTAAAAATCTGTGTTGATTTTTTTCTTTACTCAATTATAAGAAGCTGTACCTTGAAGAAGAATTTACTGAATAATGCAGTCTTACTAGATAGGAAGGCTTAAATCAAACATCAAAGAATGACACCCCTGACTTGTTCTTAACATGTCTGCTTTGTAATCTGTAGAACATGTCCATGTACAAGAGAAAAGCAATTTACATGAATCACTAAATGGTACAACCATTTAGCCTATGTGATTTATTTTGATTAGAAATATCTTCTCATTTGCTTCTCCCAATGTAACCAATAATTTATAATTTGAGTGATAATATGTAGCTAAACATTAACATTTCAAATAATTTTTACGTATTTGCAATGTCTGTATTTGACAGCAGGTTCTCTAATTACAAATAAGGCACTATACTTAATAATGTAGTATACTTTTAAATGCAATTTTTAGATTGTGCTTTTCCTTCTTTTAAAAGAACGCTAAGAATTTTGAAGGGTACATGGAGAGGATCACTCTTTATTTGATGAATTGATCTTATAATAAAATGGCTCCAAAGACCAAATAAAAAATAACTGAGATGCCAGAAGGCAGGATATTAATGTATCGATATAATCTGGATAATAATACAGTATGTTCCTGAACTTAGAGGTTTTCAGAAACTTTGAGATGTACAATGACTACAGTTTCAGGTATAAAAAAGTTATGCAGTACATTTAGATTTTTAAAGTTGTACTTAAAATAGATGATACATGCACACACACACTTGTGACTGCATTGCCCTGATGAAGCTGCAGAGCACATCCATAAGGATCAACTCTCTTCTGACAAAATTTCTTCTACAAGGAATAAGAGTGTCTGCAGTACTCCTATGTCAGCTCCATACCTCACAATGCAGGAGTCAACAGTGCAAAATATGTGTAAACATCTCAGCTGTCCGCAGATGCCAGAACAGCCCTTGAGGCATCAGGCAGCTCGTGTTCATGGCTACACCAATACACCAAATATGGAGGCATAAAGCTTCTTTACATCACCTTTGCCCTTTTCTTACACCTTCAGGCTAAGCACAAGTCCAAATTTGTTGCTGTGTCATGTCTGCATTGTGGCTGAGTTCTTTAACACTGAGCACATTCCAAAAACACCCCTCTTTTCACTGTTCTCCAGAGTTAGTTCTATAAACAAAACACAATAAAAGCTACTGAAAAGTCTGGAGCAGGAAGGAAGCTGACTTACTGCTCCTTGGTTTCCCATGCTGCCAGTGTAATAAATTGCCATTTTCAATATGGGGGCTGCAGCTGGCTTAGAATTTAACTATATTTTGCTATTTAAAAAATTATTATTACTAAGTGTAATTAAGATTTATCACATCAGTCCTAAAAGCACAACCCCTTGTCGTGGGAGGAGGAGGGGGCCAGAAGAGTTTCATTGCTGATCCACTCATGGTGGGAGGATGCTCCTTTGAAAGTATCACCCATTTTGGGTGATCACTGGAGGTGTCAAAAAACACCCACTCTGGGAAACCTGATAATAAAATTGCCTTTAATGTCTGTAAGCACGGGAATATGACTTTTTATTTAAAAGGCAACTTGGTGGATATTTTTTAAACTGCCAACAACACCTTTTACTAATTTTTTGGGGGGGGCTTCCCAGCTCCCTCACTCTACCTGGCACTTAAGCTTGTGTACAGGAAGAACTTCTACACTTTCCTCATGTATCTTATTCATCTTCATATGGCTATGCTTTCCCTCTTTTTTTTTCTGTTTGCAATTTTTGCTTTGTACTGTTCACTTGGTTTGCTACACAGGCAAGTGTTTTTAAAAATGTGTATATTATACTGAAGTATGTTTTTTCCATAAGCTTATTGCACTGGTCACTGCATATACTGTGCTAAATCTTTGATCACTGTCCACATTTTAAATGAAAAGTAGTTCAAGACAATTGTTCAAGTACCACTTAATTGTTTTGAGATGGTGGACTTCATTTTTATGTAGATTTTTCTGGGTGTGGGTATGAATGAGTTGCATTACAATGAAGAAAATTACACTGATTTTGCTTCAGCCTTTCAGAGCACTGCATAAATACTGCTTGTGTGGTGTTTCTCTTCAGGTGTACTAATACACAGACCTGACCTGAGGATGCAAATTCTATACAGGGATAATTTTTTAAAGCAGTATTTTTAACTTTTGCTCATGCAATTACCTAATTGTTCACAGTGCACTTTTTTTTTTTTAAAGACTCAAGCTAAATTCATGTTCTTTATATCAAAAGGACTTGTTCCTTTATTCAGCAGATTTTTATACCATATAGAAGAGCAGTATCTGCATGCTACTTGAAAGTTTGCTTTACCAAATATTTTGTGCCTCTGGGATAGGAAGAAAGCCTGTGCAACAGGTTTCTGCACCCCTACCGGCGTGTTCAGACAATTTAACTTGTCATGACGAGTTTTACTTGGTCTTCCCAAGGGAAGCGAGAGGGGTGTGGAGTTCCATAACGCCACCTCACTTTTTCTCAGTGGATATCTTTGATTTGTAGCTCTTTGAATGGATTTCTCTTTGCACACGTGATGCTCACTCTCCAATCTCTGTACTTGCACAGACCTCATGTAATGTAAGCCTCCACCCTTCTCCTTGCAGTAGGTACAGCCAAAACAGAAAGCTGTTTAAATCTCCCTGGCATAGGCTCTCCTCAGTCTCACCCACACTGGATGCACATACATGGTCTCCTGGCTGTCAGACCCATCTGTCAGGATGGCGTGGTGCCCATCCTCAGCCTTGTGAGATAGATTCGCTGCAGCACAGACACAAAGCAAGCTTTGGGTTTAGGGCAGACCTTCTATACAGCGTGGCAAATAGTGTCTATTATATGGGAAATAACACCTTTGGGCTATTAGCAGCACCATATGTTTATTTAGCCTACACGTGTTATGTAGATACATGTCATGGGATATGTGGATACAAAAGACATGAGTCAAAATATTTGCACCTGGAAGCATAAAATTAGACTCCCATGTATGTATGTCTGTGTAGAGACATATATATACACATACATGTGTGTGTCTCCTGTTTTTCAAAAAGCAAACACTCTGCAGTCAGTCTCCTGTATGAAAACTGACATACACTCACACTTTCTGAAAATCAAACCACTTGCAAATACACGCTTGAGAGACATCCAGCATGATGGGTTTTTTAGCAAGAGGTTCTCCTTTAGCCTCGTGCTTATTTCTTGTACCACTCTGGATAAGACAATGCCATACGGAAGTGAGAGTTTGAAGAAACAGGCTCAGTCTCCTCAGCACAGTCAGGCAATGCACCAATGCCTATGGAGAGCGTGGCATTTCCTTGCTGCAGAATTGCTACTGGAGCATCACTTCTGGAGCACACAGGCAGATTCACACTATCTTTTTCAAGTAATGGACTGAGGGGCTCCAGCAAATTTTCTCTTCAGAGTTTTGTGTACAGCTGCTCTCTGTGCACTCTCAGTGTGAGGTTCCTGACTTCTTGCTCTGTGTGAGGGTGGGTTAGTGTTTGCTGGAAATGGGGGCTCAGTGATGGCAGTGTGCTGGTGGCAGAGCAGCACGAGGTCTTGCTTACATCCATGGAGGCAAACAAAGGTCGCCCTGTGAGAGTGCAGCAGCTTCAGGATACACAGTTTGTCTTCAGCAGTTATCTGGGTGTCACAACTGAAGATCTGCCACAACACCTACAACCCCAAAACACGGTGTGCCTCTGTCATGTGGTTAATTTTTTTATTATTTGTTATTACACTAAATTCCCTTTGTAACAATCTGACTAAGTAAGGGGGTCTATTCACCACCATATCTAATGGATGTACAAAGTTTCCCAGGCACTATTAATTGTTGAAAAATGTAAAAGAGCAACAGAGTAAATGAAACTCATCCCATGTATCTCTGTATTCATGATTAAACCTCATAGAATTGTGTGAACTCCTTATTGTTTTAAAGAGTCCTTTCTGAAATGCATAGAGGTCCATTTATGCCTTCAGAGTTCATTAGGGGCTACTTCTGAATGGAGGAGAATGTCAGTTGGTCACTGGTACTATTTTCAAAATTTTCTCTTTTCCAGCATTCATTTAAAAGAAGAGGTTTATTCATTGATTCAGTTAAATTCACTAGGGATAGCTACACAGGAGAAGGAACTGAAAGCTCCAATTCACTTTAATTTGTCTATTTGCTTACAATCTGTACTGGAATGCAGTACCAAACAGACAGAAGGTTTTTTTATTCATGAACATACTCTTTGAACTAAGTACATTTGAAAATACATATTTAGTTCTGAGACCATGATACAAGTACCAGTTCCAGTAAAAGACAGGCATGACTCTTTGTTATAAAAACATTGCAGAATGAAGTTCTTTGTGGGCTCAATGTGGCAGAAAGTGGAAATACAAAGTTCTGTGATTCACACCACAAGGGCATTGACTCCTCTTTGACATAGTGGGCTTCTGCTCAGTTTGCTATTGGACTGAACTGCCCTTATGTGTCTGACATTAAACAAATGTTAAATCTCAGTGAATTAATTCAGGGCTGGTGCTTAAGCGTTTTGCTGATTCATGCCATGACAGGGCTAGCAATCCAAAGAAAAGAACACAGAAAATTAAGAAATTGGGGAAGAACAAACATTCAGCATAAAACTTCAGTAGATACTGCATTTAACAACACCAGCTCTGCCTATAGCCAAAGGAATGACAGAAACACTTACTACGGTGTCAATTTGGCAGGGTGCAATTTTGTCCACAAATTCAACACATAGTCAAACTCCAGGTAAGATTGGAGTCCAGTTCATACCTTTGGGTTACCACCTATACTCTCAGTTCTAGTGGTCTAAAGGACATGTGGGTTTTTGCAAGGCCGAAGCTGCCGCAGCTGCTGCACGAAACTTCTCAACTCCAGCTTGAATATAAGCAATGCATTTGCTGTGTAGTCATCCACGTGCTACAGGTCTGGGGCAAATTGTTCATCCTCAGCTGAGTTGATGCCAAAATATCCTCTTCCTGCCCCCTTGACCATGCAGGGCTTCTAAAGCTTAAGAAGGATTGCTATACAGTGCTACAGGCGTGAAGGTTGATGAAAGTCAGCAGAAGATAAAAAAAGGTGGCACAGAAAATCACCATTTTCTCATTTTTATCCTAGCTTGATAATTGGATTAGAAATAAGACTGACAAAATATCTGTTCCTCTAGACACTGAGACAACCCTTATGGTGATAAAAAGGGTGATCTAAATTATGCCATTGACAGAAATGCATCAAAGAAGTCACGATTAAGTGTAAAACCTTCAATTTATGGCTACTAGCAGTCTGCAGTGCTATTAAAAAAGGTAATAGCAGATACTGGCAGACAGGGTTAGAAAGGGCAGAGTGAGATTATTACAGCCAGGAAGGGAGGTGAGGTTGTTGCTATGTAAAAGCAGCATACCAAGGAAAAATGCAAACTGAGGTGACTTCCTCATTTTATCATCTTTAGAGAATCAGCTTAAAGAAGAGCTAAACCATATGGTTTATTTGATGTAGCAAGGGCTATTTCAACTTTGAAAAAAATCCATGATGTTATGAAGCTGATGTATGAGATATTTTATGTGTGGCATTCTTACCTTTGGTGTTATTATTTTAAAAGTATCATGCAAATAGCTGTCTTTGCAGCATGGTAGATGAAGATGTGATCCAGCTCTGAGGATGACAAAGTTTCAGAAATGTGGAGTTCCTCAGGATATTCCAATGGGGAGGTCAGACAGCCTCTAACTATCTGTCAGTCTGAGCTCCTCACCTCTCCTCTCCCTTCAGCTTTCTCTACTCATTTTCAGTAGAGCTAAAAAGTACATATTTTGGGGAAGTCTCATCTAGAGACACTTATGAACTATTACTTTGATTATTTTTTTTGGTGTGGTTTTTGCCTTTTAGTAAATTCACTGAGCTTAGTGTACTAAATATATCTAACAGAAAATCCTGTTATAAAATGAGGAGTTACTCATGGATGGATTTCAGCAGCTTACAGGACTGATATGATGAAATGTGAATGTTGCAAGGAAAGGTAAAAGTGAAAAAAGATGAGACTTTGTATCATTCTGCCAGTTAGTGTGAACAGGCTGTAAATGGTCTGGCAGAGCATGTAAGCAGTCAGTGATTTCTTTCCTGTATCGTTCCTCTCAGGTGCTTATGCTCTCTGTCTTATAAAGGCAGTAAAATATCAGTTATTGTATGTCTTTTTCACAAAATATCAGTCTTTCACCATGATTCATCAGTCTACAGACAAATAATTTGAAGCATATGGCTTTAAAAACTCCATTGGAAAAGAAGGTGACTTTTAGAATCTAGGCCATTATGTTTCCTAAATTGTATTTCGCTGCTTAATATAATTTGCAGTGAGTAACAGTGTAATATCCATTGGTTGCTTGATTTGTATTCTAATGTCAGTGTGAACCAAAGTTTCTACTCCAATATTCTAAGACAAATGTTACCAAAACAGTCATAAATGCTGATATGAATGGCCAGGTATTATTTCTCACTGTAACACAACACTGTTTTAAAATATGAACTTGAAATGCATATATGATCACCTGTTCAGCGTTCTCTGTATTTCTCTTCAGTGATCAGTTTTGACAGATTACAGATTGTCTGATAGAAAATTTGTTAGTATTTCAGACAATTCTCTTTTTCCTTACCTCATACCCTTATGCTCTTTCTAAAGGAATCAGTCTACTGTCAACACAGGTATCTGGAATCACAGCAATTACTGAATCAATTTTTGTGGCAACTTTTGTACTTTTAAAGAAGTATTGAAAGTAGTCTGGACTTTTCTCTCATTGTGAAGGAATTTCTTTCTGTTTGTGATTTCCTGCCATGAGAGATTTCATGCAGATAATGGTTTTCAAAGAATGTAATTGCTTGCGCAATTTGAGACGATAACTTACTAGTTTTTGTTTCCTGTCCCAGCCAAGAACAATAAGTAAAGCTTAACAGAAACCTAGTAAATTTTGGACTGCTTTATCCTTCTGCTGCTGCAAAACAAAAAATGTTAACATAGTATGATAGAATATAACTTATATCAGCTCAGTCAAAACAACTTTATTAGTCACTGACTTGCTTTCCCTATCTTGCGTGTTATGTATTCTCCGAACACTTCAGATCACTGGGTGGAGCTTAATTTAGTGATGGGGTTTCTAGAACAGTGCTTCTGGTCAGAGCCATATGACAGATGTCAGGCTTCAAAACAATTCTGGTTTACACTAGATATCTATCAGTCACAAACACTGGAATCAGATTTTTAATTCTATGGTAAATATATGCATTATCAGCTTTATAAATATACTTTATAAATATACTATGTATTGTTTTTTTCATACAAAAGTGTTTATAAACCCTAAGTGTTTTTGTATTCAAAACCTATGTTCCCCTCAGTTTGAGATATTGGTGTTCAGTGAATAGTTTCACAGGTCTACTCCTGGAAGATCAGAGAGAATTATGAAAAGGAATTGCTCACGGATTTCAGTTCTGCATCAGGGTTTTATGTGAGTTGTTTGTCAATCCTTCAACACTTCATTAATATTCAAGAACATTTTTACAACAAATTATGGCCTCTAAACACTTTATATAAAATGTTAATATAATCAAACAGCAACACTTTATCCCCAGGTACTACCCTGTTAACATATTGTTATATTCAGTGGAGTGTTTTATTGTGATGATAGTAATTTCCTAAAGGTATGCTGGCATTATTAACATGCATTTGTATTCCAGACAAATAAAGAATATTTTAGTTGGTTAATAATAAGGAATTAATATTAAACTCGCCAAGACTCAAGTTTTATTTTCAAAGCTATCTTAGTCTGGGGAATACCAAATTATTCAAGTAGAAAACCAGAAGTGTTGTTAATAGCAGCAACTATAAGACAAATTGAAGGAACAAATTAACAAATAAAATAACAGAAAGAACCACATATTTTTATTCATGGAAGCTTTGTTTTCTTATGATTATGTACTTTGTATTAGCGATCCTGAGTACTAGAGACTGGTGAAATGGATACATTAACAGTAGGGTTACATACTTACCCAGATTTCTGGTATAAAATTTTTTAGAAATACAAACTGTAAAGAGATTGATACACAATTTTAGATTTGAGGCAATTTTTTTAATGTTCTTGATATAGGAAAAAGATCCTATTAGTGTAGGAACAACATATCAGCAGGTATTTGGTTTCCAATGTGTTTACAGTTTGGTAGTATGGATCATCGAAAATGTTTTCTTCTCAACAGGAATCATAAATGAAGGAAAACTCTTTTTCTCCATTTTTGTTTATGATTTTGAGTCTTTTCTTCCCAAACAATTTCCTCCTGTTTCCCACAAAACATTTTCTATAAATTACCTTTCCCAGTAGACATGTGGCAGAGGATTTGCTGTGATTAACCCATCAGCTTTTCCTTTCTGCTGGACCTTACAGTCTCCACTCCCAGGTCATTCCACTGCTATCTCTGCATACTTGCTAAAGGGAGAAGTTGTGAGAGAAAACAGGGGAATTTTCTGCTCCCTGCATAGCCCTGAAGGAGGCAGAAAGACATGTGGACCTGCACAACCAGGCAGTAGGAGTTTCTGTTTGAGCTCTGAAATTTTGTACGCAAGGGGAGAAGACAGCAAGAAACTTGAGTCATTTGGTGAGGGACAAAGCCACTTTAGCAGGGGAAGCAGCTGCCATTGGCTGGCTTTCCAGAGGATATAGCAGGAACAGGGGAGGTGTCAACTAGGACTTTGTCCAAGTCTGTAACAGATTTATTGAGGGGTCTGAAAGTTCAGAATTATGAGACCCTCCCAATGGACCTGGCCTAATTGTAGTCTGGGTTTATACCAATTACCATCACTGGTGGGTGCCATGAACTGCAACAGAGGCAGGCATGATGTGCATTCTGCATACTGGGAACTAACAGCTGCCTGCATTCATATTAGGGGTTTTTTCCCCTAGAGAATCATTCCATCCTTCTATTCAGAAAGACAGTAATATGTGATACCCATTATAGGTTAAAAACTCACTGGTAAGCATAATACAGTGCATGAATCACTGAATATAAAACAAGTTAGTAAACAATGTTTTTAGAAGAATTTCTACATTAAAATGTATTGTTTTCTAAACCCACAACTTTCCACAGTACTTATACTTGAGATCATCCACATTTCCCAAAGAAAGTTGTGGGGGTTGGAGTCTTTCCCTTTGTGTTGACTGTTACTCTAAGGGAATTCAGTGGCCCACATCTAAATGATCTGCACGAAGTAAAGCTTTCAGAGGTGTCTCTTCTGTACATTTGTATTGGGTTTGCAAGGCCTGGTTTTTGGTAGCTGGGAGGGCTACAGGGGTGGCTTCTCTGGGAAATTGCCACATACTTCCCCGTGTCCAACAGAGCCGGTGCCAGCCAGCTCCAAGACAGACCCACCACTGGCCAAGGCTGAGCACATCAGTGATGGTGGAAGCACCTCTAGGGTAACCTATTTAAGAAGAGGAAAAAGTTGCTGTAAAGAAGCAGACGGAGAGAGAAGTGAAAATATGTGAGAGAAACAGCCCTGCAAACACCAAGATCAGCGTGGAAGGAAGCTGCTCCAGGTGGTGCAGACGATGGTGAAGAAGCTGTGCCCCTGCAGCCCATGGAGATCCACAAAGGAGCAGTGACCCACCTGCAGCCTGTGGAGGACCCCACACTAGAGCAAGTGAATGTCTGAGGGAGGGTGTGAACTCATTAGAAGCCCATGCTGGAGTGGGCTCCTGGTAGGACCTGTGGACCCTTGGAGAGAGGAGCCCATGCTGGAGCAGTTTTGCTGACAGGACCTGTGACCCAGTGAGGGACCCACGCTGGAGCAGTCTGTTCATGAAAAACTGCACGCCATGGAAGGGACTCTACGCTTGAGCAGTTCATGAAGAACAGCTGCCCGTGGGAAGGACTCATGTTGGACATGGAGGACTGCGCTCTGCGGGAGGGACCCCATGCTGGAGCAGGGGAGGAGTGTCAGGAGTCCTAGCCCTGAGGAGCAGCACAGACAATGGCTGATGAACGGACCACAGCCCCCAGTCCTTCTCCCCTTGTGCCACTGGTGAGAGGAGGTAGAGAAATCGGGAACAAAGTTAAGCCTGAGAAGCAGGTAGGGTTGGGAGGAAAGTGTTTTTAATTTTTTTGTTCTTAGTATTGTACTGGTACCAAGTTAAACTAATTCCTTCAAGTCAAGTCTGTTTTGCCTGTGATGGTAACTTGTGAATGACTTCTCCCTGTCCTTATCTCGACTAATGAGCCTTTTGTTGTTATTTTTCCTCCTCCGCCTAGCTGAGGAGGGGAGTGATAGAGAGACTTTGATGGGCACTTGATGTCCGGCCAACACCATCTGTACGTCATGGTCTCTGTGGCCAGCACTCTCTGATGGTGGCTACAGCCTCCTGCGGGACCAAGGAGGATGCAGCTTTTGAATCAGGAGGTGCAGAGGAGAGTTTCTTAGCACAGAGGGTTTTTGTGTCATCGTGGTCAGAAAAAAGGAGCATAGTACAAACTGACTTGCATTGCACACACAAAACATTGCAGCCATTGGGGCAGATTAGACTCTGTTAATTTTACAATGTGTTAATCCAAAATATGGTAATCCAAAATGTAATTCCCACTCTGCTGAGACAAGAATTGAATTTCAATTCCATAGCTAGACAAGTGAAGATGGGAACTGTGGGAAAAGTTTACGAACAGCACAAACTACACATCACTATTCAAATTAATGTTGCATTATTTGTAGTAAAGTGTTCTGGTTCCCTCAATATTACACAACCTCTCTGGGACTGGAATCTCCAGCAACAGCATCTCAGTGACCTGTACCGTGCTGTGCAAGAAAAAAAGCTGATTCCTCTCGAGTCTTTTGTAGGTCTCTAATGTTTTTCGTGACAAAGAAAGTAAGTTAGCCCCTTTGCCAAAGGCTCTGGAGAGCTATCTGGGGGAGGTGAGCTGCATACCTTCCACGGCCGTCAGAGGCAGGGCAGCATTCCTCTGCTCCCAGCCCTCACCCATCTGTCCCCCATCAGCTGGGGGATACTAAAATAAATCGGGAGTGGGCTGATGCACAAGCTGTATTACAGAAGGTATGTCCTCCACAGGAAATGTGTAAACAAATATTTGAAAGATCTAAAAATATGAACAAAGATGCCTCTGTGGCAAACAATGAAAAAGTCCACAGCACATGTTCTACATACAGTTGTTAGATAGTAAAGTTAAATTGCCAAATAAAATTAGTTTTAAACCGCCAAAGCTGTAGAATCTTCAGCCTCAAGGTAGCATCCTTAATATTAAGTTTTTAGTTTAACATCTTGCTCAGTTTTGGTGTAGTCTCATCTGTGTAAAATATTAGATGTATTAAAAATAAATATTATTGCAAAACATCCAGTGAGAACTTGCTCACAGTCATGCATAATGTTCTCTTTTTGGTCTGGCCTTTGCTACTGAGAAAAATCTGTAATAGTGTTCAAAAAGTTGGAAGTGTTGGCTATATCTGCCCTGAGTTGTGTCTAGTGCTAAATACTTGAAAACTTCCTGCTTCAGCACCAGCAGTCCTGTTCTCTCACTGTATTTGGTCAGTAAAAAGTCAGTGAAAAGCACACTGTCAGGGCAGTGGTACAACATTTTCATTTGTCTGGACCCTAATACCATCATTTCTCCCAATTGAAGCACACTAACTCATATCCTGTCGCTTTTGCTCTGCCCAAGACCTTCTGATGTTTATGACTCTTTTCCCTTGTGCTGAATCTCTGCCCAGTTATGTGTCATAAGCAGCCTCTGCTCCCTTACAGCCATATTCCCTCACCCTGGCCAGAGATCTGCATGTGAGGAATGAAGTCACTCCCAGCCATTACTTGTCTCTATAGCACACAGCTCTTCTTATTTCTCTAGCCCAAATTCTTATTTTACACTAGTGCTCTTTGCCTTTGCTGTTCAAGCTAGTCCTTTATCCGTGCAAGTAATTTACCCTTACAATATTTAATTATCTACTTTGTAAAGAGATGTTTTACAAGCTTTTTAAAGAGGTTGTTAGGCAAAAGGGCTCTAAAAGACCAGGCAAAAAAAGGAGCACAGTTACTCAGCTATATTTTTCAAAAGCAGTCTGATTTGTCAAAGATGAACTCCTTTCTGTGACTTTCTGTGAATTATCTCCAGTTAAAGTCTAACTTCCTCGGGGTTTTTTAAGTTTCACTCTAAAGAGAACTTTGTCCTCTTCTCTTTGTTCTGGTATGACCTTCCTTGGAAACAGAAAACTGAGATTTTAGTGATGTTTTAGGATTTTGTTTGCATGGTCACTGCCATGTAAATGCCTAAATACTTTCCCTCTGTTAAAATTTGATATGATTCATTTTTCAGCGGTTTTCTTTAGCAGCTGGAAAGCAATTGCATGCAAACCCGTATGTTGCATAACATTAGCCATACCAGCTACCATGCAGTTTTCCCAGTTAAAAGGATCTCCATCTCTTGTGAACAATACTGAGGGCTTCCTCTCATCTTTCTCAGCACAGACACTTCTGGATCAGTGCTCCTCTGCTGCTCCTCTGCTGCTCCACTGCATCTCCTTTCCTCCACTGTTTGTACCTCCTTTGCAGAGAACCAGCGAGGAGGGACAGGAGAATGTGTTCTCACAGCACTGCTGCTTCTCTAAATTTTTATCAATCCTTCACACTCCTACAACATCAAATGTACTCAGCCTAGCCCACACCACCACCAAAGGGCATGGGAACACCAGACACTTGGTGTCTTCCCTTCAGAAAACTGGAATAAAGTTTTCATTTGTTGCTTTTTAAAAAGAGGTCAGATTGATAACTCCAACAACAGCTTAGTTTCCCTCTCTCTCCTTTAAAGTATGTTCTATGAGTTATTTATCTTCCTGTGAGAGAAACTTCATTCACGGAAAAATTCCTATTTCTGTAGTTGACCATGACACCTTCTAATTGCAGTAGCCACTTCTTGCTCTTTTGATCTATATCACAATTACAATATTTCTTTTTGATTACTGCTTAGACCTCCTGTCTTGATGTATCATTTTTCTCAATAGTGATTAATCCTCTTCTCAGAAATGAATGTACGCTAGTTTTTGTTACCCACGCCCAGGGGACTGTATTTTTATAATGTACATTTATATCTATATGTATGTATTATTTAATAATATCAATCCCTCTGTAAATTACTGGTTTATAACCAGGTAGAACACAGAGCAGTTTCAGGCACCAGGCAAAAAGTCACAAAAACGCAATAACAATTTAATTTGTGGTTCTTCCTGACCACTCATATGGGATGCTAAAAGAAATGAAATGTTCTTTTTTTTCTTCACGTTGGTTATAATTGCTACTGTGGTGGATAATCTGCCTGCCGTTTCCCCTCCATGATAGATGGGGGAAGCAAGTGAGATCAGGGAACTCCTGGAGCTGGTACATGGCTGTACGAATCTGGGCTGGGACACATCTTCCTTAGTTTTGCTTGACAGATTGCCTTTTAGGAACTATGCTAACATACTATCTCACATCAGCCTCACAGATTTGCCTAACAAGTCACAATAAAATACAAAGTAATTCCTCCCATAATCAAGTGTGACCATGGCTGCCACAGATGAAGATTTTATCACAGCTGTATTGTGTTTGGCAATGTTTAACAATGTTTATTACACCATAGATGTGGATAGTTACTACGTTCCTCTCCTATGGAGAACCAATGGTCTTGATTGCTCTGTGATGCAACACAGGGCAAGTCTTCCTTGCCTCGACTCTGTGGGCTCACAAGAGCTGTAGAGATCTGAGTGGAGGTGGAGCAGTCAGGACTGTCTACTATGACCTTAACAAATCACCGGGAATTTTTTAATGCTCACAATACAGATATTGATTTTCTGCTTGGTTAATAAATTGACATTTGTTGTAAGTGTCATAACCTGACTGCTTGAATATGTAATATGCTTTCATATTGTCTCAGGAAGGGTATTAGTGTAGGAGCACAACATGCCATAGCTTTGTGATCTGATATAATTAGTGAGTCTAAGGTTGCTGAAGTTACTATGAATTTAAGATTCCTTAAAGGAAGATTGCTGAACCTTAGAGTCTCAAAATTAAATCACCTTTACAGAGAAATTACAATTTTAAAATGATCTGTTAATTACTGAATGAATAAACGGAGCCTTCTAAGGAAAAGCCTTTGCTCTGGCAAGGTAGCCCTGATTGATCTGCTGGGCCTAATAACAAATAATAACCTAACAACAAATAATTCAGTGTAATTCATTGTAGGTGAATAATTGTATTGTACTGTAAAAAAAAAAGATTTTGTGATCATGGTGATAGTAGATTAATATGTATAAATTCTGCCAGCTAGGATTAGATGTACTCGAGTGTTTGGGATTATCTCCCCCTCTAGTGGCTGTTTTATGCAAAAATATGAAAACCGGGATTTTCTAGATATAGTATAATTCTTTGGGGATTCATAGAAAATTTTAGGTCAGATAGAAGCGACCAAAGTGAACTGATTGTTTTAACTATGCTGGATTTGAGTAAATCAGAATAAGATTTGAAATTATTGATTTTCTTAAAACCTTGACAGTGATTTGGTTATCACAGAATCACAGAATCAATTAGGTCAAAAAATATGTCTGAGATCATCAGGTCCAACCTTTGAATTCATTATGTCACAGTCGAACTCATAAAACTGCGAACTTTTGGTTTTGGATGTGTACAATAGTGTATTTCTTTTGTCCCACTGTGATCTTATACTTTTTTATTTGGTACTGCTCAAAATTTGTCTTCAATGCTTTACAAAGCTGTGGTAGGTGTTGTTACAGGTTTTATCCATGCTGAGTGGACAATTATTACTGCTGGTGGCATTGCTAGGGGAATTACCAATCCTGCAATTATAATAAAGAATGACACAAAAACATCAACTCGGTGATCAGCAGCAGTAAACAAAACAAAGAACACACTATATATTTTCAGGAAGGAAATAGCAAAATGGAAAATGTAGTTACACCACTGTTTGCCCACACCTTGAATATCCTGTGCAGTTATGGTTCTTCCTTCTCAAAAAAGTTATGTAAGAACTAGAAAAGGGAAGAGAAGGGCAGCAGGGTGATCAAAGACGTAGAATGGCTTTCATAAGGAGAATGGTTGAGTTAGCTGGAGAAGGGGTGTTTCTGCAGAGCAAGATATGGCAGAAGTCTACAAAAATATGAGTGGCGTGGGCAAAATGTATAGGGATTGAGTGTCCACCATGTTTTTCAAATACAAGTATGGAATGAAGTTAGTGGGAACCAGGTTCAAAACAAATAGTTGAAAGATACTCTTCATGCAACAGGCAGAAAACCTGTGGGTCTCTTTGCTGAACAGCGCTGTGGATTCAACAACTTTGCATGGGGTTAATGGGAGGCTAGAGAAAGATTTGGAAGAGCTTCCACTGAGACTTCCTAAGCAGACAAAACCTGGCCGTGATCTACCCCTGTCCCCAGGGAGGTGCCAGTGCCAGGACTGGGGCTGCCTCAGTGCCCCTTGGCTGCCTGTCTCCCGGCTGAAGCAGCGGGATGGGGTCTGGCTGCCAGGAACCTCCATCCCCCACCCACAGGACCCCTGGTGCCCAGGCTGAAGTGTCATGGTGGCACCATGACAGTAGGTTCTAAAAGTTGCTTAAATTGAAGATGGTCAGAGCCTGGGATAATATTATACAAAAATATTACATAAGCTTGCTGTCCTCTCTCCCAAGGTGTCTTGTGATCACTTTTGGAACCAGAATATCAAGCTCTGGAGATATTCCCAAAAGTATTCTCCTGAATTTAGACACACAAGTAAGAGCATGATATGTGAATAATCCCTGAATTCCACACAAAATTAGTCAAGCAACAGGTGGAATGCTGGTTTTGCTATAGCTAAAGTTGGAACAGAAACCACTTCTATGCTTAAACTTTCATATAGCTATTACATGTAAAAATGTACATTAATCTTCATTTATGGAAACTTTTATTAGTAACTATTTCTGTGAAATGGCTTTCTATTTTTATAAGTATCAATGTTTTTTTACAATCTGATGTTCAAAAGAAATTTTTGCACAAATCACTTTGGACACCAGTTCTGTCATACACTTTGCCATTAGTGGAGCTGAGGGAGATGCTGGGGGCAGTAGGTGACTGCCCAGCAGGTCCACCTGAAGGAACTAACTTTAGAGTTGTCGGGAGTGAAGTGGCTGCTAAAAGGAGCCGAGAGGGGCTGATGGGGTGACTGGGAGGTTTGGGTAAGTGACTGAGGTGAATAGTGTCAAGTAAATCACTGATGTGACTGAAGTAAAAAGTGACACAAGAAAAATGAGGGGCCCAGGTGACTGCAGTGACTCAGGTGTGATGCAGACTGGGGTTTTCTGAGATATTCTTGGATATACTCACCTATATAGCCCTCTATACACTGAATGTACTGACTGCACTGCTGGAAAAGGGTTACCCAATGGCACGACTATCAGTTCTGGAAGTCTGAAAATGTTGTTTCTTTGTCATGTTTCAGCATGGATTTAAGAAGGGGAAGTTTGCTTGACGAGCCTGACAGGTAGGGCACAAACTGAAACACAGGATATTCCACTAAAGCATAGCGAAAAAAGAATTTTCCTGAGGGTGTTTAAGCAATGGAACATTTTAAAAATTTCTGTTCAAACCATCAGTAGAAAACTTCCTTTTCTGCTTTGTGGCTTCTAGAGTTTTATGTCCAGTTTTGCACGTCAAATTTTGGCAACAGTACCGAACAACTGGAAAATCATAAAGAACAGAACCTATAAATTCCAAGGGAATGATGAAATAAAGCACTTTTATCTGAAACAATTAACTTATTTCTGGGAGACAAAAAATTGAGGGAGAAAACATTTTGCACTGGGGGGCAGTGAGCATGTGGCTGTGTGGGGCTTAGCTGTCTACCAGAGTTAATCCACAAAAACCACATTAAAAACTATTATTATAAAGGTCAACTTTTCTGCCTAGTCTCTGAAGAACAGATGAGAAAAAGTGTACTTTGAAGTAATAACTGATATTAGTAAAAAAATAATGAAATGGGCAAATGAGAATTGGACCGTGTCCCTTGGGAGGTTTGTGTAGTCTTTGCCTTCCATCGAGTTCTAAGGATAGGTGAAAAACCCTGTTAGGGGATAATTAGGAATTGTTGGGCTGAGACAGGGGATTTCTGCAGGTCTTTTGCAGTCCTGTGTATTTATGTTTCCATTAAGGGCTATCAGGAGACTCTCTGGTCCAGAGTTCAGATTACATCAAAAGGAGCAGAAGAGAAACACATTCATAGGTTAAATACCTATCTTAAGCCTGGGCATTGGGTTTCTTACATATTTCTGTAAAGAATTTCGTATTTTCTGCTCCTGAATTGCCTCTGCTTTACTCCTAGTATTTAGTTTTCACATTCCCAATGATGTGTCAACATAGACTGTGGGTGAACAAAAGCTGCTGATGCCTCTGTGTCAAGTTGGACATATTTAGTTGGTCCTTCATGTATATTTAATCTTAGACAGTTTTCAGTACTTTCGTGTACACATTGTAACCATTTCCTACAGTGGGACTACCACCCTGACTTGTATCTCCCGTCAGAAGTTAAAGAGGAGGAGATTTTCTTGGGGACAGATTTGTTTATGAACACATTTGGAATTTGATTTATGCACGAATGATCAGTATGTCTAACAGTGTCAGCAAACATTTTATTTTCACTGCTACCTCCTGGGAGTGAGGAGTGCTGGAAACCCGATAACAGAGTTTCCCTGGTCACTGAAGAGAGCAACCCTCACTGTGTAATCCAGTAAGGAGAAAGATGTGCACCTGTAGCATCTGGCTGTATTAAATTTCATTGCTCTTTTGTCATGCAGTTAAAATAGGGGCGTTTGAAGCTTTTAACTCTCCTGCCTCTCCCAGCGATGCTAGGTGCGAGGGCTGCGTAAACGCAAACGTTTGGGAGTTACTGAGAACGAGATGATAAAGGTGAGAGAATTTCACTGGGTCTGGAGTACTAAGGCTGTAGCTGATACAAGTGTTCAGCTTTTGGGGCGGTAACAAGGTGTGACACCCTCGGGCAGTCGGGGGGTGTAGTGGCCGGGGGCTCCCTGCAGGCAGCGCGGGGCTGGCTGGGCCGGCTGGGGGGCGGCCGCTGGGAGCGGGGAATTCGGCGTCGCTGCAGCTTTGGCGTCGGTCTCGCTGCGCGGGGAATCTCACAGCCGCGGCAGCCCGTTTCCATGGGCAGCTGAGACTGACCTCGGGCTGGAAGGGGAAGTTAAAAAAGCGCCCACCCAGCGTCGGGGGGGGGTGGCGGGAAGCCCTCGCCGTGGTAACGGCGTCGGGCGATGGAGCCAGCGGCGGGACAGCGGCAGGGCCCGGCCGCCACCGCTGCCGCCCGCCCGGGCGGCCGGACACAGCGCCCCGAGCCCCCGGCCCCG